>OMKY01125341.1:1294-13754 GCA_900302395.1 Bregmaceros cantori | reverse complement strand
GACACGGCATAATGCGCGTGGGTGTCGCCGAATTTGAGGCGCCATTCGTATTTAAATGTACACGCCACTCGCGCATGAGAGAGGTGGAGAGAAAGAGAAAAAAAGACTGTTCTTGAAGAGAAGGAGAGACACACACACACACACACACAAACGGCTAACGCTAATTTTCAATAACACAATGACAATGCACAAAAGCTTGAGACATAGGTGGTATGCATTGCGTCGAAAATCACCGGCCACAACAGTCCAACCGTTTCCTCCATTTACGCCACACGCACTAAACGGAAGATGCAGAAATTGATTGCCGACTCCTCCCACCCCGTTAGTTCCCTGTTTAAACCCTTACCCTCCGGTAAGAGACTTAAGTCTCTCAGGTGTAGAACCTCCCGCCTCTTAAATTCTGACCCCGCCCTCCTGGCACTTTGTATCCGCACTTTAAACCCTGCACCGCACTTTAAAACTATGCACTTGATATTTTTTAAAAAAATATATATTTACAGAATTTTTACCTTGTATTGTATATTGAATATATTCTGTAATTCCTTTGTTTTCTCTTGTCTGATTATGTTCTCTGCTGTGCCTAAATACCCCCTCTGTTGTGGCTGAAATGTTTACTGTCATGTCTGTCTTTGACTGTCAGAGTTGCACTTAGACAAATTCTCACTGAGACTACAGCAGGACATAGCTGTAGTTTCTCCGGCATCAGCTAGTACAGGTGAGCCCTACGGTGGACACGACGGGAGGAGCATGCTACCTGCTTGCCTCTCCTCTTCAATAGGATCAAGCAGCGCTGCCTTATCCGGTCAGCCAGTCCAATTTGTGTTGTTGCTGGCCATTCCTCAGCAAAGTGATTTTCTCCTCCGCTTCGCCTCAGGCAGAAATACAGCCCACCGCGGTACTTAAGATCAACGTAATCTGCTTGCTCTTGTGCTTTATCGCCTATTTAACACGTTCATCTAAATTAATGGATGCCGAAATACTGAGGCAGTATACTAGGCAGATTGGTTGGTTATGCCCAATTTCAGAATGAATTCAGCGGCCGATTATTGTCAAATATATTCCCAGCTTGGTATCGAAGCAGTTGTTGTCAAAGTTCACTGTCAGCCAGTTTATGACAAGCCACACGGCCCTCATGTTCCTGTCAAGATCGAACGTGCCTTTGTTTTCATGTGGTGTCAATCATGGCTTTTAATTTCAACTTTCAGGTGTTAAGTCACTTTGATGGCACACAGGCTCCCTATTAGTAGAAAAAAAGCAAAACACCTCTAGTGTTCCAATTTGATGCTTCTCAGAATAAAGTGTGGTACGCTGTCAGCTGATTTCACAGCAGACGCATAGTGAGTTTTGATCCTTTTGCTATGATACCCTTGAGCCGTGAGCAGGCTGAGCTTGCTAATTGGACCAAAGTGCCTCTCACTCACTTGACAGAAGCCTGTTGGGACAGACTCATTGGAGTTGCACATACTACCGAATGCTGCAACTGCCGCCTTAAAATTCACGGGAAGCCGTCATTTATCGCATCATTCAACTTGTGTGCCTTCACTGTTTCACATCCAATAGCTGGCTCAGGCAATTCACAGGGGCTAGACTGAGAGGGGCATGGAGAAATCAAAGTCAAAGTCATTTTATTTGTCAAGTGCACTGCATGTTGCCATGCAGCACAGAAGAAATTGCAATTCTCTCCACTCCATGGTGCACATAGAACATGAATATATTGCATAAAAACATTGTGTAAATCTATGTATCTAGAAACATAGAAATACAATAAAGACAAACAATAAATTGAGATAATTAATCAAATTTAAAAATTCTCAAAAACTCAGATTTTCTGTTTGACACATTTTATGACATCTCATACAGTATCTGATCATGTTGAAAGCTATAGTCAAGATGTCTTATTTGTATAAAAATAGATTGCTTAAACATCTTTTTAATGCCTAATAAAAGTTTGACAAGGCTGGGATAGCATAAGTCCTTTGTCAGTGGACTAATAAACTGTTTACATAAGCCCCTTATTCATTGAGGATAACGACGAGGATTTTGACGATGAGGAAATTGAGATGAATCCTATTGTATTATTAAGCTCCTAGACGTTCTACAACTTTCATCCCTGTAGCCTATTCTACCTACCTTAAGACTCCGTCACACTCGACGGTACTTGCAGGTACATGCTGTCTATGTGTAGAGTAGCTATGAGTAGTAGAGCCATTATGCCCATTCGACAGTTGGATTTCAGTACACTGAACACTGCTCAACGAACCTACGTCCATCCACTAACCAGCTTACCACCATTACAGCTTTTTATAAATAGTCTTCAGAAAAACACAAGATTTATTGCTTCAAGGTCCGAGATGCATCATAACATGAACGCCAGGCTTTTGCAGTGCGCAGACTAAAACAAAACTCACGTTATTATTCATTGAATTATTGACTCGTTTATTGGAGCCATATTGGCATCAGTACCAAGAAAAGTAGCCACATTCTGTTTACTTTGTATCTGTTACCCGTGGCGCTGGGCGCCGATCTCTGGACAGGAAGCTACGAGGAAGAGCTAATGCTAACCACTAGCACCTGTAGCTTCCCCTATTTATACAGCAGGCTGTCTTCGAGTCAGCCGGCTTGCATTATCCTGGATTTGAGGCTGCGTATCATGCTATTTTACCATCCTATAGTTGACCACTCTGCTCTTAACCATGCGGTTGTGGTTCCGCTGACAAGACAGGTCGAAATGTTAAAAGCGATCCTTTGTATAGACCTGTTTTGCGCTATGCATTTGCTATTGTCAATTCAGCTTACCGCAATGTGCAACTCAACTATTCTAGACTCCAATCCCCATTGTTTGGAGAAGGCTCAGTTGATGATTGATTAAAACACGTTGGCAAACGTCTCAAATCACTATATACTCGTACGTGTTATATGAGATCAGCTGGGCTGGCTCTATCGAACCAAGTTGTATACGCGGCCATTCTGTGTTGATCTAAATTATTATCGTGAGCGTCCATTCATGCTCACATTATTCTGCCAGTAGCTCTGCCGTTTTGTAAGAGTTCAAACAACACTCTCCTTGGGCTTAAAGCCTAGTAGGCATGGTATCCAGTACACCCAAGCACGCACCTTTAACATGCATCCATACATTCATACTTCCATATTGCATGTTCAATGGTAGTTCTAATAACTACCACCAGGAAGCGTAACAGTATCATTGAACATGGCAATTCGGATTGATGAAATTACCTTGTAATGAGAATTGGATTGGATTGAAATTATTTGACATTGTTTGAACGTGTCCAATAACAGGTCAGAGAAAGGCATGCATGCCTTGCAAAGCCACCTCCTACGGTTACATGCCTGCTTTCGACTACGTTGAGTTCCGACAGTTCTTCTCCCCGACAGCTTTATTTGGAAGTTCCGCGGTTCCGACATGGTAAATTTGCTGCCCCGCCACAGAAGCGCCGCCGTTCTGTCATGGAAGGACCGTTGCATGCTGGAAAGACCGTTCCTAACCCTAACCCATACCAGAATGCCAGATAATCGAAATGCCGCCGCTGATACCCAGTGGGAAGGATGATCGGAGTGGAGAAACGCCGAAATTGTGGCTGCCCCCCGGCTACTCCATAAAGTTCTACTAGTGTAAACTATTTGACCAGCTCTGTACAAGATTTTGGAAATGGCAGTGTGTTCTGGGAGATGCAGAAAATCTGTTGGGCACTCACTCATTTCAGCAGCCAAAAAAATACTAAAACACTATGAAAAAGATGTATGAGAGACCCACACACAGGCAAACTCATCTCGGCATGTACGCATACACATAGACATCCATGGAAATGGACACGCACATTAACACACACACATGCACGTGTACACACGCGGCACGCATTTACAGACATGTATGCACACAGCGACGCACACATGTGCATGTACACACACGCACACTGGCATACCGAAATGGCAGAAAATGAATAATAGCCACAAACAAACACCATGTATCATGAACGCATATGGCCGACAAAGACGTATCGCTCACGAGCATTGCACACAAGCACATTTAAATTTAGAACATTTTGCCTATTTTATTTCAAGATGGCCCCAATTCTAGCATTCAATCAAAAGTGACAATCTCATTAAATAGTCATTTTCACCTCCCACTAGCCCCACCAACCCCTCCCCTATTTGCACACTGTGCAGGAGGAAAAAAAAATCCTAATTGAAACGTGGCGACAAGGCTCGACCTTGTGATGTTTATCGTGATCGTAAGGTCCTGGTGCTTGGATTCGGACCCATCCTGAGCGCCTAGAACATGCCAGGCGGGTCGCGGTATCCATCACACGGCACTCTGCTGACAGCCACGGTGGTGATTAATGGAAGGCAACCAGGCGGGACAAATGTTTGAGTGTGTAACAAGTGTGTTTGGTCATTTTCGAGTGTTGTTCAAATAGGCCATGCTGTGACAGCTGTCTTGATAGGAGTTGTGGCGTGTTTACATATAATAAAAAAAGGTCATTAGCCTTAACTCACAGACACAAGGATTACACTCTTCGTTTGCCATCTTGCTGCGGGGACGGCCCTATGTTTCGAAGTCCCTATGTTCCGAAATCGCTGTTAAATCGCTTTTTCCAGAAAGATTACAGGTATTTTAGGGGTAGGGTTTAGGGTTAGGGCTTAGGGTTAGGGATTAAAACCCATAAATTGGTTAAAAATAGGGATTTCGGAATATAGGGATTTCGGAACATAGGGGTTGTACCCTTGCTGCTATCAATGCACACAACCCAGTTGTGTGCAAACAGTTCATCAATATCGAATTGGTATGGACCAATAAAGGGCAGTTAACACAAAACTGCTGACAATAACACTGATTCAAGAGCTTGGAAATTATCGATTATTGAAAGAGTTCCTGATTAATTGTATGATTGATTAGTCAATTATTAGTTGATTAATCGTCTCAGCCCTAACCTGGGCCTAATACTAATTCATATTGAATAAATGAATGAATTCATTTTAGGACAAACAGGACAGAGCCATTGACATTTCAGCATGAGATATACGCTATGAGAAGATGGTTGTACAAAACGGGCTTAGCAGAGTTGCTATGTTTGCATACTCCGGAAGGGACCTTAAATAAGTTAAAAAAACAAGTAGAAACAGGTTAAAACAAGTTAAAACAAGTTGAACCAATTAAGACAAGTTAAAAATGTGTTGCTAGCTAGGGCCACGACAGGGGCAAGGAGGGGAAAGGGGGGTTCATGTCATTCCTTTTTTATTATTGCATAGCAGTAGCAGGGCAAAAAGCGATATGAGGCGAAGCCAGGAGGGCGGGCCAGTGGCATGTACTCGAGTTACAATAGTTGTCACGTATCATTTCCGTTAATCCCAGCAAAGACTTGCAGGGAGACGGCTGTGTCGCTGGTGGTGCTCACATCATGTCATAGTGGCAGCTGTGGGACTGCACTGGGATTCGCAGTTCCGCTCCCCTTCGATCTAATAGCAGATTAGCCAAAAAGCAAACCAACTAAATTAAAGTGACTTTCAGTATTGTATTAATCCATCAGCACAACAAAACAGTTATTAGTTATCCTGTAATTAGCCAAGACAACACATTTCCCCCCACATTTTACACATTAAAACATCCTGCAAACAAAGTAAACTGCCTTTTGATCTTAAATTGATTAACCCCCCTGTGCGTATTAGGCCCCATTAACTCAGCCTCTCCCACTGTGTGACATGGGGAAAGTGCAACACTTAAATGTCCACAGTAAACTGCTGCAAGAAAGCCAAGAGAGTGGAGTTCCAGCAGTACGAGCGGCTTGTCAAGATAGCATCTGGTGAAACAGTCGACAAGTTGCTGGCTGGCTTCTCCAGAGATTATACCGTGGGCTTGGCTGACAGACCTTCCACAATCACTCCCAGATGGTGGCCTGATGGCCGTTAAAACTCCATAACGTTGAACAGATATACAGATATACACAGAGCCTTCTGTTTGTTCCTTGCTTGTCTTTTCCAAGCGCACACAGGGCTCAGCAGCGCATTTGGGGAAAGGGATTCAGAGGATTGTCGGTGACCTTAACTCTCAAAGATCATTGCCGGGATTTGTACTGTCATGTTTAGTGTGAAAAAAGTGGGGGGTGTGGGGGGGATACCACATTGCAAATGATTGCCATGTGTGCTAAACATGTCCAGTGTTTATATTCTTGGAATACCCAAGTATTCACAAACAGAAAAGTATCTATACATTCACACACACACACACACACACACACCAATGGCAACAGCTGCCCTGAAAGTCCACATTCCAATAACCAAAAATGAGCCAATTATTTTGTTAGGGTTAGTTTTAGGTTAGGGGTTAAGGTTAGGGGTTAAGGTTAGGGCTATGGTTAGGATAAGGGGTTAGGGCTGTGGGTACGGTTAGTTAGTAGGATTGTTTTTTTTATTTTATTTGCACTTTACATTACGGCAAATGATGCGCCAAAATTCATGCCGGAACGCAGAGCCGCCGGAACGCAGGCATGCACCCTTGTTTGCCGTTCTGAGCCTTACCATACACTGGGGACTGTTGAAGCAGGATCCAATGTTAGTAAACATTTTGACTTGGACGAAAAAGGACGCTGCACAACATGCCTATTTTCACACACACTTATATGGCTTGTAGTGGCAGAATTCCCATAAGAAAGGGGACCAACATTGGCTGCGTATCATATATCGTGTTTATATTGCCATTGGAGGAGGGTCACCACACACTCTAACACAGTCATAATAAGATTGCTATTTAACAGAAACAAACGCTCATGTGCAAGTCTCTTGTGTCTTTTTTCATAGACACAAAGAAGTGAGCATAGATAATATTCATATGAATATTTATTGAATATAATATTAAAGAAAAAATATTTTCACGTTTCTCTTGCTCTTTGTTTTTTTAATGCTGAATCATGAATTCATTCTTTGTCAGGCAGCTTGGAGGGGATATTCCATACAAGTATTTGTTCACTATACATAAGTAATTTCTCCCTGGAGATGAATGGAGGATCTATCCATTTATCTGTTAAGCACATAATACAACTAATGATCTAATAAAACTTAATGATATAGATGGATGGATATATTTTGTTACTGACTGTGCCCCTCTAGATTAATTAAAGACAGGGTGACATGAAAAATCAAGTTTTAAAAGTGTTTATTTGTTAAGAATAGGCTTGCGACATAATAATGGACCATGTAAAACTCTATTGTGGTCGTTTTGTGGTTGCTTCACAATATTTGCCTAAAGTGGGCATTTTGAGGTCCTCCCAGATTTCGGTTCTTTTGAAATTGTGTCACACCGACCACAAAATTCAAAACAAACCTTTACCGCCCCCTACAATGTAAGCGTGGAACTGCATCAAAGTATTTCAATTAATGACCAAAAGTCGATGATATTGCATGTTGGGTGTATTTACATGCCACATAACCTTTAAATAGTACACATGCACGTGTGTACATGCACATTTTTGTGTTTGTGTGTAACTATTACATGACAAAGCGCCCATTCGGGCGTTTAGTCTGCGTGCTGTGGTCCTCCCATATTTCCATTGAAATGCACCAGGGTCTGTGTGTTACACGCGAAAGAAAACGATTCGAACATTTTAGCGTGGGAGGAGTCCCCACCCCCCTCCCATGTCCGATGCGAGGCCTGGGCGCCAAACAAACAGCCATCCAAATCGGGTTCGCGGTCCTAAATATTGTGCCTGACAGCCAGTTCTCCTCCCCCTCCCCAGAGAGAGAGAGGTGGAGAGAGAGATGACATCAACATATGTGCCAACAGTTTCCAACGGATGTCGCTAAAGCCAAGTTCATGTAACGAGTAGCGAAATGTACTCCAAAAGTTAAAAAAAAGTCCATCTCTGCTCCCCAGCCCCTCTAATTCATAGGCGTTGGCGATGGTGGTAGGTGGCGGGTCTGTTTTCGGACTGCACATTGAAGCTCTTCTTCGTTTAAAAAAAAATGCAGTTTCAACCTAATACATTCGATTATTTTGTTAATTTATTATTTTTCTTTATTTTAGCTCCAAACATGACTATTGACTAATTTTTTGGGAGATTTTGTACCGTTCTAAAATGTTTTTTATTCATTTAGAGGCAAAATATCATAAATTTGACAATTTCATATTCAGGATGTCATCCCATCTTTAAGCAGTGTATTAAGACAAATATTAAAAAGGATTGTGAATCTCGAAAAGCAATCCATTACAAACATACATATTAAATTAAAAACTAATTAAAAACTGCAATCAGTATTGTGATCATATTGCCACATTTTAACAGCAGTTGGAAGTAAATGAAGACTTTCATTTACATTACCACTGAATGCAACTTTAATCAAAATTAATCTGGCAAATAATAATATAACAAAGAATCAAGAGGTCATTTCATTTCAGGTCCTGCTGCATGCGTGTTATAATCAGCCCTGCGAGGCCCACTGGCAGCATAGGTCACAGAACGTGTTTGAACAACGGGGGAAAAAATCTCAAGAGGGGTGTCACCCAAATATTAGGTAGGACTTCATACACGGACACACACGTAATGCCAAATCAGTCATGTCAGTCAGCACAGAAATTCACATTCACAGGAAAGGTACCTCGGTAGTAACCCAACCGAAATAGCTTGTGTTGAAAATGGAAGGGTCTGTGGGTCCTCCCCCAGAAAATTCTGAAAATGTTGTATTTCCTACATGTATTTTTGTGCATTTTAATCAATCAGCCACTTCTCTGCTACAAAAAAACTGAAGGCACAGTTTGGCGCATCTCAGTCAAGTTTAGTTCAGTTTAAATGAGAACGTGTTTCGGCCATGAGGGGGTATTGCCGGATTTTTATATGTGATATGCCGTGTGCTCACCCCCACCCCTGCGCGCGTGTGACACCCCTTCCTATTAGCACACAATTCACAACACTTTGCTGTGGCCGCTGTTCAGCATGTACAGCAGGGGGGAGAGACAAAGGTAGTGGCACCCCACTGGTGGCAGGGGATACCTGCCAGACTGGGGGGGAGGTGGGCACACTCTTGTGATTGGCCACGTTGTGTCACCCCCATCGGTGGTGACGGCCACATTTCCGGACCCACATCTCAACAGGTCCTGAAACCTGGTGTGGCCTGGCCGATTTGAGCTTGTGGAGAAGCGATTTTTGGGGTGGATGTGCATGTGAACTGTGCCATGCTGGCCTTAAGTAAGCCAGTGGAAAAGGGGCTTTAGTGGCCTGAGCACATTACAACCATCTTTACTTATAGACCTCTGTACACACAGTCCATCATCGAGTTCTTTTGTCATGATTGTGTTGAAATATATTAACAGCATTACACACAACTACAGGTCATTTGTGTATATGAATTAGTTGCAGCTGATGCTTTGAGAGACCCTGTTGTAATGCGAAAGGAAGGTGTGGTGAGGTATACAATCATCACCACAAGCTGTATGCTAGTGACAATAGCCCCCCCCCAATTTTTTTATGAGGGTGGCACCTAAGGAATATCCCCTTAATATCTCCTGAAAAGGGAACTGTTCCTTAGGATTCAATATTTTAATGCTAACATTGTGAAATCATTGTGAACACATATTGTGATATAACCAGAGCAAAAAAACAAACAAATTGTAGCCTCTCCATCTGGAACAAAAAATATGCACCCTCATGTAGAACATTGTTAGAAGCTCTCGGAGCTATGACACTTGGCATGATAGCTGCCAGGATACCCTTCTGTCTAGTAGAACACATTGGAAGTGAATATATTGATGCACACAGAGTACAAAGACTTAAAAATAGAGTCACATATAATAGCAAATATGTGGGGAATTTTTTGTTTTAATTTTTTGTTTTTTGCAGATGGTTGTCGTTTGCATTTCATTTGCTTGGTCCAAGATTGTGTTAGAAGGACATAACATACTATTGAAAAGGTGGGATTGTCCTGATTCCAACAATACCAAAACGGAACGTCAAAATTGTGCAATAATCTTGCATCGATCCCACATTGTATAGATCATTTTGCATCACTTTTTGAAGCCACAGTGGGTCATTTATTTCAGGAAACTATTTGACAGTACAATTTGGCCACTCGTTTGCCCAAACGGCGTGATATTGTGCATCTCTCGGTAAGCTAATTTCAGGTCAAATGTTTTTTTTTTTAAATCTTAAAATTTACATTTGAGAACTAACTGAATTTATTAAATACTATTCAAAAATCATTTGTTTAAAAACGTCAAGCACATTCAAGAAAAACAGATTAAGAGACAAATACATAAGTATTATGCATACCTATCTTGTATATTTCTTTATTTTTCTCTGATGAATGCATGACCACCTAGTTAGTTTCGTGGATGGTTTTAAATAATTCACAAGGATGTACTTTTTTCCATTCCACTTTCACATGAAGACAATAAACTACACAATCATTTAAATTCCTTATAGTGATAGCTGATGTTAAAAAAAAAAAACGAACCCAAATATGAATAGCAATGACTATGTTTTATAGGTTTGATCCACAATTATTTAAAGCATGGTTTCCTCCATTCCGAAGACTAGATTTCCGTTGTATTTTCTACTTCTTCTAATCTGACAATGAGGCTGGAATATATGTAATCCTTACACCAAGCAAATGAAAACGTGATATAATGACTGAAATTACGGCACTTTGTAATCTGATTAATATGATCTAATTATGAATAGTCCATTACCTGCATATTCCTGTGGGCAGAGAATTGGTGTTGCGCCAAGGAATGTGCGCGACATCTTCTCATAAGAAAAAGAAAAGCAAAAACACTGTTTTGGATTCATTCCAGCATGCACCCGACAAGGGTATCATTTAACAGCCGTAGTTTATCTAGAGCTGAGGTTTTATGGGCTTATGTAGGTACAACGCTATCACCGCAAATGGGCACGGATTTCCCCAGGGATGCAGTACCAGGATATACAACGTGTCTAGGGAACACCAATGAGATGCTTCGTATGCTGCAGAGGACATGGCCTGCACAAAACTAAACACTGTGTGCAAGTCGTACCAGGACGGCCACATTCTATAGACAAACAGGCACTCCCGGGGGAAAGGCGCATTATTCCGACCTCCCGCTTTTCCGAAAAATGCAAAGCTGTATTTATTTAGTCAAAGCACACAATGTTCAGCTGTAGCAACAACCATATATTAAAGTACTAACGTCATGTCTAGCAGGCCATGATAGTTAAGAAGCTTGCTGCCCTCCCCTTCATTCATTCCTAATTGATCCAGGTGCATCGCCTCAGCTGATTAACTCTCTCCCCTAGCTATTGGCTGGACAGCTTCGGTACGCCCTATGAATTCTACCCGCTCCAAAACCATGTACTGCTTTGTTTTGCTACTCACCTTCCCCTGCGCCACCACCAAGATGGAAAAGGTGTTGTATGATGTGACGTTCTCTTGTCACGTTGCTTGGCTCTGTTCATGGGGGGGTTGTCTATCTCACCCTGAGTGCTGGGGTGAGAATCCCCTAAACTACTGCTGCCTTCTCACCTTGCATGCTAGGGTGAAAATTCTCTACACTGCTGCTGCTCCCTGAATTAGTGTTTTTCATGGTCATGGAAATAGGGGAGTTCCTCCGAACAGAGCCATACCGCAAAGATAATTCTAATTTTAACAAAGAGCTGCTTCTTAATCTTCTGTTGTGTTTCTTGACTAAAATGGTTCTGACAGAAATCAAACTGAGACTTCAGAAAAGCCACATGTTTTGTTGGCCTTGTTGGTAAGACACCCGCATCCAGCACACACACACACACACACACATATATATATACAGTATATATATATATATATATATATATATATATATATATATACACACACACACACACACACAAAAGACACAACGTTTCACAAAAGTAATTTTGTTTTTAGATTTTAGTTTAAAAAAAATAGCGGCTGTTTACCTAACTAGCTTTAAACCTTGATTGCCAAATCCCAGTAATTGGGATTGTTAACGGAACTCCTTTAACACAGGACTGGAGAGAAGAGAGAAGAACCAAGAAATAAATCAATCTCAATCTTGGCCTGGTTGAAAAAAAAGCTTTTGATTAGTTGTTGTTGAATGTTAAGGAATTTTGATTGGTCAACAGAACTCCTTTAACAGAGGACTGGAGAAAAGAGGAGATTGAGATTTTCAATCAATCTCAATCTCGGCCTTGTTGAAAAAATACCTACAGATACACACATACACACCACACGCACACACACACAAACACACACACACACACACACACACATATATATATACATATATACATATATATATATATATATATATATATATATATATATATATTAGTGGTGGCCATCGATTAAAAATTTTAATCGCAATAATCACATAATTTCCATAGTTAATCGCGCGATTAATCGCACGTTTTTGCTCAAATGTCAATGATAAAGTATAGAAATATTGTATTCTATAGTTGTATTGCGTTCTCGGGAATTGAAT
>OMKY01125335.1:0-10793 GCA_900302395.1 Bregmaceros cantori | reverse complement strand
ACGCTTGTTGTTAATTTATTCGAGCAAAAAAACTGCATTTTACATACAATTTTATTTGTAGTACTTTGTACTTTATACTTTCAAAAATACTTTTGAGTACATTTTAGAGCATGTACTTTTTACTTTCAAAAATACTTTTTGAGTACATTTCTGAGCCTTTACTTTTTACTTTACTTGAATAGCTATTTGGATCAGTACTTTGTAGTCTTACTCGAGTAGTTTTCTTACTAATGTATTTTACTCTTACTCAAGTAAGAAATCCCGGTACTTTTGCCATCTCTGTTGATGATTATCCCGATATTGTACATTGGTATTGAAATTTCACATCATTCAATATTGTTTGAATGTCACATCATTCAATTGTTGTAATAATAATAATAATAATAATAATAATAATAATAATATTTCTAAATGTATTTTTTCAGCCCATTCTGATCCTTTACTCTGGATTAGCTATTACTTTGTGTTAAATCTAGACAATTTGTATGTTGTGCGACTTGGGAAAATAGTTTCATGTCATCTTCACTATCCTCCATTGAATCAAAGCTTTGTTCTACATGTAGTGATGTGGCTGAAGGCCAACCAAGGGCCTTGTCTGGTGGATAACACCAGGCATAATCTTGTGACCCCCGTCGTCTGCGGTGCAGAGAGCAGACGCTACCTGCTGTTATTATTAGTTTTTGCATGTACTACGTGTGGAGTAGCAGGATTCGCTAACACCAAGCCTAAAGATGCGGGTGCCGTGGAGGGACGATGGGGTGGCCCATCCTGTAACTGCCAGTGCGAATTGCTGAATTGTCCTGAAGAATCCTGAATAAACCCATGAAATACATCCACACCGTCTGATCATTGTAGAACCTGGTAAGATGACGTTTCATGATTTGAAAAAATTATCCAATGTGTATCCAAATCCAAAACATGACTAGTTGGGGAAACATGATGAGACTAATCTTGTGGTTCTAGCAATGATGTAGCATATACAAACAACATAATCTTTGGGCCATAGCCGGGAAGCTTGTCACTTTTGCTGGATGCACCAGGAGGAATCTTAAAATAAAACAATACAAACAATAAAGAAAAAATACTAACTAATTTCTCCAAAAAATACTAAAGGTTAAATTGACAACTGATTAAAAAAATAATCATCCATATATCATGCTTTAGAATTCAACAAGAATTACTCATAATTATGTTCTGAAATTAAGTAACTTCATTAAACATTTGTTGAACATTTCTTGGTTAACAACCATAACTACGGTTGACAAGAGTAATCTCTCATAATTGTTGCTCCATCTGAATGCTTTTAAGGGGGAAGAAAATCAACAGATTAGTCGACTCATTGTTTCAAAAATCAGCTATTGAAATAAATGTAACCCTGTTGGAAACCCTGTCTGCAACTGAGGTCTCAGCGAGAGAATGGGTGCTGTTGTTGCACAGGTAGTAAAACCTGATGAGCTATAATAGCTGGGGAAACTAACAGCTTTGTGCTTGTCAGTACATAAAGGCTTGTTTATAAAACGCTGCTTCACACTGTTGTTAAAAGCCCAACAGCATGGGGCCATTTAATTTGAATTTCTAATTTCTTCTTTTACTTCATACTGGGTTGGTTCGTTTTTGGAATTACGAAATAAGTATTTAGGGGAGAATATGTTAGTACAGTGTATTGGGAGGTGGAAATAAGCAGAAGTCAGTTATTTTCACAGCTATCTTCGAATGATTTTACGAATGGGCAATCCGATTATATTACTTGCTATGTTCTTAAATAAGTTACTTGTAATTGGAACACATTCCATTTTATAAGTCATCAGCCCAAACCTGACTACCGAATATGTTAGTAAGATCTATGGTAAGCAGGTGATGGCCCCATATATAGCCGCTGCATGTGGCTATATATTTTTGTTTTTTTCATCACTCAAACCAATAATAAACAGCAGATCTCTAAAACTCTGAAGTGAACTTTAAAGTTTAAGGCCTGAACTTTGCCTCAAGGGATTAGTAGTAGCCTAGAAGGTAGAAGAAGCAAAAGCACAGAAACCAAACGACGGTGCGACAACATCTATGGATGGTCACAACTTGAACTGCCAACCCTGAAAACAATAACATTTGGATCCTCGCCTCTGGAGAAGGTAGACATTGCACATTCTGCTACAAGCGCAGGAACTGAAGTATTTTTGTTGTTGTTGTCTGAGGTGTTGAACAATTAAAGGTAAACAAAGCCTATAGACGAGTTTGGCGGGTATTTCCGGACACCTAGTGGTCGGATTTTGAACTTTTGTGAGTTTTTGTTTTGTGTGCTCGGACCTTGGTCCAGTATCAGAGTTGGCAAAGGCAATCACCGGAAGTGACAAAATGACTCCGTCTGTCTATACATAAATAAATGTTTATTTATGAATTAGTAAAAAAAAAAAAAAACATGAATTCACCAAATAGTCCCATGTGTATTTTGTTTTAATGATTATTGTTTTTATTTAAAAAATTGACTCAATGATTTGCCATAAAGTCATCCTAAAGTACCCCCTTCTCAACCATTCTGATTTCCAGCTAATGATGGACTACATGTAATCACATTACAATAATCAGAGTACAAAAAAAACTGTAATTGTTTCAAGTATGTTATTGAGATTACTGTTATATTTGCTGAAAGGGGAGATTGCATTAAATTGCCCAACTAATAATGTAGAGAGAGAATCAAAACTGAAATTACCTGAAATTTTGAAAAATCATTGGAATGCATGAAATTGTTGACTTGAATAAATTAATCTGAAACTATTTGTATTGTATTGTAATGATGAGGCGCCCCCACGTGGAGGAGGGGGAGATACGTCTGGATGCGTTCGACAAGAGGCCAGTCTGGCTACAGCGGCAGCACCGTTCACTATAGTAAGATGTTTTTTTAATTAAGTTAATATACTATATTGCATGAGTGCTATGTGTATGTTTCCTTTTTGTTCAATGTTTGATGCTGTGGTCTGTGTAAAGAATAAATCCATGGCAATGACGCACGTGCAATGACAAATTGGCTTACACCCTTGTAAATGTACCAGAATGTAATCCCTTAATTTACTTTTTATTGTTTTACTTACTCTTTACTTTTACTTTTGATTACAATATTCAGCGCGTAGCTTGTAACTGTACTTTTTTCCATAAACCCTCCCAGCCCTGCTGTTTTCACGGTGTTGTGATTAACGCAAGGTGTCCATGCAGAGGGTTAAACATGGGCGTGATCAAGCAAATTGGATCTAAGTTGTGGGCGGTGCTAGCGTGGCTTTGTCCCTCCCCCTCCACGCTAACCCCGCCCCCCAGCTGCTGCGCCTCGTCACCGCGTCTCACACCGCGAAGCGCCGCCGCGCGGTCCATACGTGCTAACGTGTCCCGTGTGAATGTACGTGTATGTATGTGTGTGTGTGTATTTACGTGCGTGGGACTTCGGTGTGTGCGCGAAACGGTTTCGGTCACGGAAACGCAAACAAACGGACACAACAAGCGCCAAAAAACGCAGGACGACTGAACGCATCGGTGGAGCAGCGGCGGTCGGTGATAAACCCCGTGCAATTTATTATTTTTTTTGAAGCGGGGCCCGAATCGAGCTGCTCTGCACGGCGGGGAGGAAATCGATCGAGTCCCGGGACTCGCTGCCGCTGCTGCTTCTGGTGGAGCTGCCGCCGCGGGACGGGACGCCTGCGAGAGGGAGTAGCAGGAGCAGCGACTCCGCTGCAGCTAACGCGGTGACGAGGAATTTGATGGCTTGATAAGTCCAACACAGTCGACGAGAGTTTGGAGATTTCGTCTCTTCGGGACTTACCGGTGGATTAATTTGGACGTCTTTGGACGTTTCTTTTTGGTCTGTGTGCGCCTTTTTGAAAGGCGTGTGGAATGTCTGTCAATTGAAAGTTCCCACTGGAGTGTGTCGGTATCATGTTGACAACTACGAGCGGGTTTTGTGTTCGGGACCAAGCGCCGTGAGACTGTCGGGAGCGTTCTCGTATCTGCTTTTTTGGCAGTTTTTAAAATCCATGCAACTTGACGCGGAGGAGGACTGAAGGTGGAGGAAACCCTCCCTCGCTTGGATGTCGCTGCTGGACGCGACCGCGGGTCTGTCCGTGCCGGGTGTTTAATGCATATTTCCTCGCTGCGCGGCGGGCTGAGGAGGAGCGCGTCGGGAGACGAGCCGAGTCGTCCCGGCGACCGTGGTGCTGGCCACCGCGGCTCGGACGCGAGCACGTCTCCGCCGCGACGTATCATGTACGAAAGTGTAGACGTTGTGGGACTCACTCCCAGCCCGAACCCCTTTCTGATGATGGATTACTACAACCAGAGCCGAGCTGGATGTTTGCTGCCGGAGAAGGGGCTGGTGGCTGGGGCCCCACACCCGTACGGAGCGTCCATCAGGAACCAGCACTGGAACGGCTCGAATCACTGTAAGATTTCATTTTTTTGGAGACCAAGATCAGCGGGCGGTTCTCGACCTGCGGCCCGCGATATCCACTCGTTGCTTGAAGTCTTGTTGAGTTGTGCAAGTGTTTATTGAGAATCAGAATACTTTATTGTTCCTGAAAGGGAAATTGTTTCCATTTGCAGTTCCAGCTCCACAGTGGCAGGATAGTGGAACAGATTACGATGTGTTTAATAAGCAACACAATGTCAAAAGTGAAGATTGGACTACATTTCCAGAGCAAACATTCACGTTATGTAATAATCGTCAATAAGAAATTGCAATAACACTGGAAGTTACTGAAAGTTATGGGTTTACTTCAATACGCCAACTGTTGGGAGTTACTTTTCAAAAAAGTTATCCGTTACAGTTACAGGGCACTCCTTAAATTGAACTTAAGCGTATTACTACACTTTAAAGGCATTTTGCATTCAAATATATTCTGTATTCTAATACAATCCAGTCAACAATGTCATACATTCCAGTGTTCATTTCTCCAAACCACCACTCAGCATAGCTGTGCATCAAGTTATTGTGTTTTCTTGTAAAGTGGGTTCTGGTGCATGTACAGTGATAATGGCCTTGATTTTCACGTTTATTATTTTTCACAAAGCAATGATTATACAGTATGTACAATCCCCTATTCCAGGCGTAGGTGTTATTTGTTTATACTGTCATTACTATTATGTCATTTACATGTGGTCTGTTCTAACGCTCAAAATATCCTAATGGGACAGCTGTCATTTGTAATTCAGTGTTTTATTTTAGCTATTTATTTAAAAAAACAATCATAAGAGATCTAGACTCATACTCATGTCTTCAACAACCAAACACAGTTGTCTGTACACCCTTGAGGTAGCCCAGCCACCTTCTGACCTGGATTCTTGTAGGTAAACGGTACACTTAAAAAATTCTGTCACACTACATTGACATGATCATAGACTCTGTGAATGTGCGAGTAGCCTTTAGCGCCGCATACTTCCACAGACGTCCTACAGAACACTCGTACTCGCTGCCAAAGATGGCATCATTTTAAGAAGTCGTCAAAATTATGTGGTGTTGTGTTCAGATTTAATTTGTGAAAAACATTTGTACCTTCAAGGCTGTTCAAGCATCAGTGGATATTTTTTTGTGTTAAACGGTTGGCCCTTGAACAAGTTAAGTCATGTAAATGATGAGGGTTGGGTTGGATTCCCTGGATGGCACCGTTTTTATTGTAATATTATATATTGGTCAAACACTATTTTCTCTCCTGACTGTTCTCCAATTCACATTCCATCAATTGTAAGTTAAGTAACCAATTATTACAGACATCACATATACATGGTTCCATAAAATGAAATGCAAGTCTAGTTTCATTTCTCTCTTCGATGCCACTTCCTTTTTATGTTTTACAAAAACATGCTAATTGCCAATTGAATGGAAACTCTCTGAACAGAATTCTACATAGAAATAATTTCTTCTTTATATTATACAATGTTATGTTTAAACTTCGTACAGGATATGTGGTGGGCCTTGAAACATTAGTGGGGATTTCTGGGCTGGAAATGGTTGTCACTGAAATGGTTATGTTCCAGTTTATTAAAATTTAGAGGAAGAGACAAACTAAGCAACCCTTTACAACCTTCAAACATCGGTGTCGTGATGGTCATTAATATTAATAATAATATTAATATTGTTGTTGAGCTAGTATTTCCCAGTATACTTAGCCCAACTATCAACCAATCTGATCAAGGCAAGTGGAGAGACGTCAAGACGCTACACAGGTTGAAGGTGCATCCAGGACGCTCTGAAAGTTTATTCAGATAACACTTTGATATATAGAAAACATGAACTCAGGCTTTCAGTCAATCACAGCATCACAGCACATTGAACATCCAATTAGAACACAGGACTGTTTGAAGGACTGTATCGTAAACCAATAGGATTGCATCATTAATGGGCGATCAAGGAAAGTGAGATAGTTTCCAACCAATCATGGGACTTTAACTTTGGTCGAGCTACAGAGGGGAGAGAGAGAGCGGCGAGAAGGTTTCGTTTTCGAAATCGAACTTGCTGGGATGAAAACAGACAACCATTGTCTATTGTGAAGATGCAGGTGTCTGCTAGAGGAATGTAGGGAGGTTAGCACTATGGTTTACAGTTGATAACGGGACGACCACTCAATATGAGATGTTGTCAAACTTGTGGTCGGAGAGCCAGTGGCTATTAGAAGATGTCTAAATATATTTTTTATATTTTATATAACTATAATATTTCTGACACAAACATTTTTACTTTGAGTTATAATTGCATGTATAATGTGTCAGTTGTACGATTACACAGGTTTTACATGTATTTTCCATCTAAATATATGCGATTTGTAGCGCATCTCTCTCTTCTGCTTGCAGCGGAAGAGAGAGAACATGTTCCGGGTCGCTCTATTTATAGCCGGTGGCTGGAACCAACTAATTGTGCCCACAGGTAAATTATGTCACAGTGAGCAACACAAACTATTAAGGTGAACACTAGGGTTGCACCGATACCATTTTTTTGAAAAGCGATACGAGTACGAGTGCATCATTACAGTACTCACCAATACCGTGTGCTACTGATACCCCATATTAAGGCTTTCTACCAGGCGTGATAAAATTATAATGTTAGTCTGTATCTAAAATTTGAAAATAAGATATGCCCTTTCCGGCCATACTGCTGAAAAAAATATTTTAAATTGAAATAAAATATAATTACTATTTATAGTTTTTGTGTCTGACGTGCATGTGAGAGAGTGAGAGAGAGGGAGGTGTTTGGACCTCTGTCGGTGACGATGGGCAACACAAGTCATCATTTTAATTCAAACATTATTATTGGATGACAAAAATGTTACATTTTATTGTTTTTGTTTCTCTCCGGGCAATATTGTAAAAAGTGTATTTGTTTTATATTATATATTATGCAACAAATACATTTAAACAATGTCGCCACAACAATAATTATAGCACACAACATCGAAGTAATGCGCTATCATTTGTCTTGATCGAGTCATTCACGAACGGCCCCGAGAGAAACTTGCGGGGCTGAACATTCAACATGGCTGAAACACTGGCTGGCGATGCTGCTGTTGTACAGCGGGATATTGTCACATAAAAACATTGAGCGCATGGCAAAAAAAAAGTGCTTTAATGACACAGAGACAGCGCGGTTTCTGCATCTGAATAATCAGACCAACACCAGCATACACACACTTGGTGTGTCGTTCTGTATCGCCGGTGAGCCGGACCATTTGAACACCCTTTCAAGTTTCAACATCCGCAGCAATTCAACTAGATGGATATCTATATCCTAGCTCTGCTCGGGGTTAACAGCACAGCGCGTGTCCCGTTCATTCCGGAGCCGGGCAACGAGGCTCCGCTCCGGGGTAACAGCGCAGCACGAGTCCAGGTCTTTCCGAAGCTGGTATCGGTTTGTGGTATCGGCAACTGTTTGATGAGTTATGAGTGAATAAGCAAGAGTCGGTGCCGATACCCGATATCAGTATCTGTGCATCCCTGGTAAACACCACAGATTCTTCAATGTGATTCCGACGAAGCCAATCGAGCCGAGCCGCATATGCCCCCCCTTTTCTCCACACTCCATCACGCAATGTTATAAACACCGTGAAGTCACCTCAAGAGTTCCTAAGTATACGTTTCTAGGCAACAAGTACTAGGCAGGTCTTCTTCTCTGGGTGCCGAACAGTGAGTTGCAAAACAGCGCCACCTACCTCTCACCTTCGAACTCCACATGTGAAAAGGTGCAAAGCTTTGAAAAGAGTGGGGACGCAGACAGCATCAATTAAAAATGCAGTTAATGTTGCACCTTAACTGACTGGTGCGGGTCCGAGTCCGCCACCTCAGTGCTCAGCTATGACAAGTATTAATGCTGGTCAGTTACAACTATACTGTCCTCTAATCTGCTGAAAAACTTCAGACCTTCTCTACTGAATTTCCATATGTGTCTGCAATGCATTTGCTGATATATGTGTATGAGTGAGGTAATGTCATATTCTCTTTACATTTCTGGTAAAAGGGAGCAGATACCCAATGCTGAAAACATCCCTTTATTTCCATTAACTACTAAGACTTTGTATTTATTTATTTTATACTGTCTTTGTATCCATTTATTTTCACTTGTCATTTTGTACAATGACAATAAAAAAAAAAAAAGCCCAACGTCAGCAAACGTCTGGGCTAAGCCCCGCCCCTGCCTTTTCCCCCTCGGAGCTGCGGCGAAAGAAGCGCATATTTGGACGGCGCTCGGCGTGGGCTGACGTTTAAAAGGTACCGGTCTATGGGTGGGGGGGCAGCCCCCTCACCCCCGCTCTTTAATTACACAATAACCACCACTGACACCGTCTACAACGCTACGATCTCTGGCACGGTGCGGGGTGTCGGACACGTTGAGCGAGGTGCGGCTAAAGTAGCATGCTGCTGTCAGCCCGATGAATGAAGGCGGGCCGCTCGCTTTCAATGATGTGCCATTCGCCGATGATCCGATTTATTATCATGGGTGGTCCTTGCGTGCAAAATATTGGCGGGCGTAACAACTCATTGATTGTGCTGCGCGATTAGTGTCGTATCGAATACATTACTTGTTCGTTAGTTTACGCTGGGAAACGTTCGTCTCCAGATATTTACATAAGTAACACATGAGTCGATTCATTGAAAGCAAATCTCGCACCCATCAGTAGCTCAGTCGGCGTGCAGCAGCAGGCTCGTGATTCCTATGGCGTCTAAATGCCCTGTGATGTGATGTGCGACGATCCGATCGTCTTGTTGCAGCTAGGTTAACTTTAGGAATACGAGGCTGGGATTATGGTTAGGTTATGTTTGAAGCATGTGGTAGGGTTATGGTTAATATTTTAGGGGTTAGGTTCAGTGGTAAGGTAGGAGTTAGGGGGTAGGGGTTACGAGGGATAGGCCAAATTTGGGGAGTCGCACACTACATCATACGCTAGAGGTGTGCGAGCTAACGCCACCCGTGTCTCTAAATTAAGCCGTCCCTTGTTTACCTTTTTTAGGTCGTCGTTGCACCAAAAGGCGACAGACGGTGGAGACCCCCAGTGGACCGGAACCCACCAACCCCCTTATGTTTCCTTAAGGCTAAAATACATTTGTGAAAAAACAACTCGAGTATGACTACACAGTATCCCCCAGACCCATAACTTGGCTGAAAATAGTAATTTCGGAACATAGGGGTGTAACCTGCTCAGAAACATACTCAAAAAGTATTGTATATAAATGTATATAGAAAATGCACTTTTTTTGATGCAAGTTTCACAATGGGAGACTGGCTTTGGGAACAGCATATATTCAACATGTTTGAGCGAAGAATGGGCCAAACAAGGAAACGATTAACTGCTGCCGATTAATCGATTATCAAATTAGATGCTGATTATTTCAATAATTGATTTAATCGATTGCAGCTCTAGTTTAAAGTATATTAGTGTAGTTTTCCCAGTTTTCAATGACTGTTGGGAGTTGATTCGATGTTTTTTTTTTTTTTTTTGCATGGCCGGGTGGTGGTGGTGTCTCGCACATTTATGATGAGTGCTATGAGTATTAGTGTTGCCCTACTTGTTTTTCAAGCAGAAGTTGTTTGGTTGCTTCAGAGAAACTGGGAAACATTGTTTTGGGTTGAGTGCAGTAGATTGTTCCAGAGTTTTGGGCCTAAAATGAGAGCGTGTTAGCACCACTTTAGATGGATGGATTCATGCTTATTAATACTTAAAGAAATTATGAACATTAACAAATGTTTAAAATAGGGCTGCAACTAACGATTATTTCAATAGTCGTTTTGTTGCCGATTATTGAAACAGTTATGAGAAATTAATCCTGAAATCTAGTCAAATTTGGCTCTTTTTAACTCATTGACTCCCAAGTCGTGTAAAAATGTTTTCATTCCCCATGCGTTGACTCCAAAAATGCAATATTACGTTTTTTCCTCTCTTTTTTTTACATATTTAAAAACTAGACACTTAGATGCATAATGTGTGTGATTTTGGGAGCTCTGTGATGAACAGAACTGTCATAGATGACCCAAAATCCTCTGATCATTTCCACATTGTGTTCAATCGCGCGTGTCGGTTTTCAGAGAGTGGAAGTAACCCCGTTTACATGGTACCAAAAAGTCTAAATATAATCCACTTATAGGTGGATCCGCTTCAAAAGTGCTCATGTATACACCTCCAGATCTACATTTTGAAACGGAATACATATATGCCGGTCCGCGCTCCGCTATCACTCGCGGATAGTGCTCGCGGAGTCGGACAAGCAGCGCGGTGCGGCCGGAGGAGGGGGAGAGAAGGGAAAGAGGGGGAAGGGGAGACAGCGAAACTGACTCA
>OMKY01125324.1:2024-15046 GCA_900302395.1 Bregmaceros cantori | reverse complement strand
AATAGAGAAAAAAAAAAAAAAAAAAAAAAAAAAAAAAAAAAAAAAAAAAAAAAAAAAAAAAGGGGGGGGGGGGGGGGGGTGGGGGAGTGGCTGAGAGAGTTAATCAGTAATATTGGTACTAAGCATTGTTGTTATTATTTGACGACATGGTGTCCAGATGTTTGAGAGGAGGTCCCCAGGAGCAATGGAACCTTTCAGGGAGAACCTGAGTTTCTCCAACTTCATACATTGCAGTAAGTCATTAACCCACATCTGGAAAGTAGGAGGAAGGGGGTCTTTCCACTTTTGAAGAATGAGCTGCCGGGCTATAAGAGTTGTAAACGACAATATTCTACTCACATTACTATAGGTCATCGGTTCGGAATTAAGGCCAAATAGGGCAAGGCAAGGTTCTGGTATACATTCAATATTATAAGCCTTGCTGATGGTTGTAAAGATACTATTCCAAAATACAGTCAGTTTAGGGCAAGTTAAAAAGTGTGGAGGTGGTTTGCTGGTGCCAGACGACATCTAAGGCATGCATCTGTGACATCTGGATAAATTTGTGAGTTTCAGGAGTGTATAATGAGTTCTATATACAATTTTGGCTTGTAACAAGCAATGTCGGTAAACAGATAGATGATGAATGGACGGACTTTAATACACTCTGCCAATACTCATCTGACGTTTCCAGTCCCAATTCATTCTCCCACTTCTCCCTCGCACCAACAACAGGCCGTCTTGACATAACAGACTTACCCAGCAAGGAATAAACACCAGAAATAAAATGTTTAGTATTGAAGTCAATTGAAAGGATTGTATCAACCACTGAGGCGGTAAGTTGTGTGGGGAATACAGGGGTTTGTTTCTTAACAAAGCTTTGAATTTGAAAATATCTAGATAAGTGAGTTTGGGGGAGGTTAAATTTAGTTTTCAGATCTGCAAAAGACTGAAAGGTACCCTGCTCATACAAAAAATATCTAATTCGCAATAAGCCATTCGAAAACCAAGTCTTGTATGCTTGGTCAGTACAAGCCGGTTTAAATAAGTGATTTTTGATAACAGGGGCATCCATTGAAAAACCATGTATTCCCAATGCCTTCCTATCCTGCACCCAAATCTTCAAAGTATTTTTTACTACTGGGCTGGGCGAAGTGTCTTCCACAGCTAAAGGAAGAGGAGAACAAACCACTGAGTGCAGAGACATATAGGAAGAGGACAGTTCTACGTCAACCCATGCAGATGAACCCACTTATTAGATTATCTAATGTACGGAAGAACGATTTACTGATAAAAACAGGCAGTTGGGAGAACAAGTAAAGGAATTTCGGAAGTATTACCATTTTCACAAGATTAACCCTTCCTATCATAGACATTGGCAGTGTACACCATCTTTTCAAGTGCAAAGTAATTTTTGCACTTTTCAACAAGTGGGTGATATTTTTGGAGAAAATGTCTTGGAATTTATTAGGAACAAAAAGACCCAGGTATGTAAAGCCTAAAGGAGAGTATTTGAAAGGAAAAACGGCTTGTGGTAAATCCCTTGCCAGTTGGTTAATCGGTAAAAGTTCACTTTTTTCATTGTTATGTTTATACCCAGAAAGCTTGCCAAATTTACAGAATATGTCCATAACGACTGGGATAGATAAATCGTCTGCATATAGTGAAAGTTTGTGGGTCACACCAAAACGAGTAACTCCCTTATAGCGATCTTCCTGTCTTAGCTCAATTGCCAAAGCGAAGAGGAGTGGTGATAAAGCACACCCTTGCCTGGTGAAGCGTTGAAGGGTAAATGAAGGTGACTTCACCCCGTTGGTGATTACAGATGCCATTGGTTCTGTATACAACAACCTGACCCATTTAATGAATCCCTGTGGAAATCCAAACTTCTCTAAAACTTGAAAAAGAAAATCCCATTCTACTCTGTCGAATGCTTTCTCAGCATCTCGCGAGACTACTACCTACTACAAGCGTCTAGTATTATGATATGAGAGCATGAATCCTGTCTGCTCCTGAGAAACCAGTCTAGACAGAACCCCCTGTAGGCAGGTAGCCAGTACTTTGGCCAGTATCTTGAGGTCAAGATTTAAAAGAGAGATAGGTCTATAGCTGCCGCACTCTAAGGGGTCTTTATTAATCTTCAATAATAGAGAGATTGATGCTTCAAGGAGTGATAGTAGGAAGATGACCTGTACCTAATGCCTCATTATACATATCAACCAAGGCTGATAGCGCACAGGATGGTAGCAGTCTATAAAATTCAATAGGAAAGCCATCTGGCTCAGGACTTTTGCCACAGTGAAGAGTCTTGATGGCCGAGATTACCTCTATAACTGCCCAATCCCCCTGCTGCATCTTGATCAATCTGAGGAAATACAATGTGACCAAGTGGGTCAGCTCCTTCCCATAAAGTGGGCATATTCTCTGAAGTATAAAGTTTAACATAGAAATCTCTAAAAACAGTTTAGGAGAATATGTAATATCACCAGAAGGGAGGCGGATCGCCGAAATCCATCTAGAAATGGCCACACTCCTAGCCTGCTGAGCCAGGAGTTTTCCGGCTTTGTCTCCAGATTTGAAAAATCGCTGTCTGGAAATTAAGACATTTCTGGACTTTAGAAATTGTTATCGTGTCATATTTGGATTGAAGACACACTCTTTCATCATAGACAGCCTGTGTCATGTTGGAAGAATAGGAGCTATCAATTTTTTTAATAGCCTCTGATAAAGTTTTCAATTCAGCTTTCTCTTTTTATTAACATTAGATGAATAAGAAATAATTTCACCCCACACTACAACCTTAAATGTTTCCCACAACACAGCTCTCGATGTTTCTGGGCGGTCATTAATATTGAAAATAAAAAAATAAAAGTGTCTTCAGGCTGTGATGAGACACGTCTCTGTTTAGTTGTATACATACACACAAACACACGCACACACACCGTTATATGTACACACACGCATACACACAAATGAGCGACATCCAATGGTCACGTAGACAGGTCAAAATGTTAGTTCAGCCAGTATATTGAAATAACAAAACCTAAAAAGTTACGAGTTACTCAGTGTTCTCACGCTCCACAGCATCAGCTCCTTCTGCCGATTCAGGTAACCCAAGCACTTTCACTGCACGGCGACTTGAGATGTCTTCTATGTTGGATACCCTCGTCTCGAATGAATCCACGCGAGGAACCAGCGTTCACAGCGCCGCAGCACCATCTTCTATTGACGAAACACGATCTTCGACCTCCTCGAGTATTCAAAGCAATCACGGCTTGCGTCTGTTCTTGAATTAGTTTGGAAAGTGCAGCAAAACTGGATTTACTCTCCACTCTACGCCGTTCGATGAGCGCCGCCAAGTTAACTTCCGAGGCCTCGGGAATGTGCGTGTCATGTCCATCGCTATCTGAGGCATCCATTACGGAGTTTGGTGATTCTGTAGATCAGGCTTGGTGAGGAGAATCAGCAAAATCCGCCACTTTTTTAGACTTCCTGTCGTGACTAGTAGTCTTAGACATTTAAAAAAGTTAAAATAAAAAACAAAGAGTGGTGTTAAACAGGCATAGTAACAATGTGGGATGGGAGCTCCCAAAGATTGCTGCCACCTAGGACGCCATCTTCACCGGAACTGCCGTCTAAATGTTTTGGCATTAGTGACCCAATGGACTTGGCACAGGTTTGCACTCTCTGAGTACTTCTAGTTTCACAGTGTAATAGAAATGCTGTTTTAGTTTCACATTCATCACAGGGTACAGGCATTCCTTAGACACAAGGAAACATGAAGATGTTTACTTGATGTGCAAAAATCAAAACAGGACATTCATGTTGCAACATATGATATCACAGGCTAGTGGGGCCCAAGTATCTGATAGCCGTTGGACATGTGCTGTTTCTTACACGGGATGTTCTAGACATGATTCTTCTGTATATTTTCCTCCTACTCAAGTGTGGCGGAGTGAAGAAGCGATGTGTAGGCTGGTGTGTGCCAGGTAAGATTTTATCAACTTTCCTAACAATTCTAGTGGTAAAATTGATTGCGATGTGGGCACTAGTCATGTCTAGGGTGAGGGTCACTTTTAGACACAGTTTTATGCAGTGTTGTACCCGAACGTGTTCAAAGAACGGTAGTTGATGAACTACTTCATATTTTAGGTGAACGTGAACGAGACGTTATTTTTCTTGATGAACCTATAATTGTGACGGCACTCTTTTTTTGAGGTTATTGAACTGAGCTGTATTTTAGTTCAGAATTTGTCCATAACACTTTTCAAAAACCTTCAGAGCGAAAAAACACAGCAATAAAGCAAAGAACATATTCCTACTGCAAATCTAACCCAGCCCCTAATCTAACCCAACATTAAAACAGATAAATATTGCCTTTTGCTCTGCTTGTACAGTGTCAATATTGTTGGCAATTTATACCTGTCAGCAATGAAAAAAAAAAAAGAACGAAAAAAATGTGAAGGAACACCATAGCATGTGAGTGGCTTAGTGTTGTGTGTGTAATGTAAGAAAATATTTTGGCCAATATATGATTTGTGTGAATTTGTCTGTGTGTGTGTTGTGTTTAAGATTCCCCCCGGGGCATATGCGATAAGCATCATGACTAGAGGCTGAGAGAGATCAAGAAACCAGCCTCACTGAGTGCAAAGGCTCAGTCTCTCAATGCCCGCGTCCGCGAAGCTGTATTGATATCCCAGGGTGTTTGCAACGGGCCGACAACTGTCTGAACCAATTCCTCTGAGTTTCGGAGGATGGGGGCAAACACACCAAACCTTCATTAGACCATAGAATGGGGAGACAACCACATTAACACCTTGACATGGGAAACCAGAAAAATTCAACATGTCCGCTTCTGTGCATGAACCTTCCCATGTCAATTTTTGTGCATGAATTTTAGAGTTCCAAATCTGGAGCGTGTGTGTGCATACATGTGTGTGTGTGCATACGTGTGTGTGTGCATACGTGTGTGTGTGCATACGTGTGTGTGTGTGTTGGATGGGGAATAAATATGCGTCTAAGGCTAGAGTGTGTTGTCTTGTGGCGTTGCCCCGGTCCCTCGCTCTGTGTTAAAGCCATATCTCTGCTGCCCCCTACCCACCCCCCTGGCTGCATTAAATCCCATTAAACTCTCCTTCATTACAGCTGCTCCTGAGCCGGGCTCCCAAGGACACGCCGGTAATCAGGCCGGACCGGAGTTAACCTTGAAGACTGCAGGTTTTCATTTCCAAATCAATAACTTATGCTTCAGAACCATGGCCAGGTGCCTCGCCATAAATTTTCAGTGGCGTTAATTGTGCAGATTACGCTGTGCCGGCAGCATCAAGCAGGGATTTGAAGGTTTACATAGAGCAGTGCTAGTGGCATTCTGTCACCCATGTTGTCCATTTAAAGTTTCCCTGCTTCCTTATTTACTGTTCCACTGCCATCACTCGCTTAGATAGTAGGCTTCTAATTGGGCCTGGGAGACAGATCAGAAATGGACATATTTGCTGCCAAGTGGCTCAGTCGGTTGGGCAGTGCACTGGAAAGCATGCATATGCCTTAATGGCGCGGTGAGTCGGTGGTTCGAATTCCACCACTGACGTATTTCCTGCATGTCTTCCCCCCATCTTCACCTGTTTCCACTAACCCTAATAAGTAAAGCTTGGAAAAGAACAGCCTGAATGGGCTGGAAAAACCATTAAAAAAAAAAGAAATGGACATATATAGCCATGAATAAAGATAACTGACATTTACCTATATAGATCATTTCGTTCTACACATCTTTATTTAAGTTCTCTTTCTTCATAACCACTGTAACAAGGGCAAAATGGGTAAATGTAATTGAGTATCTACAAAGACAGTGATTGCTTCGACCGTAGGGCAACCAACTGCTTATATACACTGGTCTAGGCACAGACGTTTCCAGTCAGGTTGGCTCTTTCCCCTAGCAGCTATGCCCCTGTTGCATGCTGGGAACTCCCCCCATCCACGTCATGTGCTCTCTCTTATCCAATCATATGCATTGTGTGATTCTAATGCAGCAACCTCCGGTTCGTTTCACACTCGCTATACCACACATCACCATCTGATTCGGGTGTGCCAAACGACAACCTGAGCCTGCAATGTGATGTCAGATTTCCAGAGAAAATAACCAGTGTCCTGCCATTGGAATCCATAAAGTAACTTTCACTTTCAACATGCAAAACATAATATGTCCCAAGACATTTGTGTTCTTTCTTTGCAGGGGAAAGGATGAAAAAGGTAAATGAATGCGGTTTTCACTATAATTTCGATATGTTTGGCGGGCCAAATTAAAAACTCAGCAGGTCGTACTTGGCCCGCGTGCTGTATATGGCCCAGGTTTGGTCTAGTTAAGTGCCTTCTTCTTCTACCCGTCCATTGCCAGTCCGACAGTGATTTACTCCCTGTGCGAAACCCCCTGCTGGGTACCCCGAGTGGCATACCCGACAAAAAAATCTATATTACAGTGTCTTTGTGGCATTCTATGTTTCTGGGACAGATTTCACACACCATATCGACATTCTGTCACATTCTGCTGACAACAGAGAATAATATTATTCGCTAATCTACATAGTTGGACACCTAAGTGTGGGTAATGTCATTGTGACTCAATGTAACATAATCTTACTCCCCTTCCTCCCTGTCTCTACAAGAGCAGTTGTGATGTTCTCTCTCTTTTGACTTGTCCACAAAGGAGCTTATGTTAGAAACTGGTTCTCTTTATTCCCACCTGCCTCTACATTGGTGACCCCAACGTGATCTTGGACGTTTTAGAGACTGGTTCTCTTTATTTCCACCTACCTCCACATTGGTGACCCCAACATGATCTTGGACGTTTTAGAGGCTGGTTCTCTTCATTTCCACCTACGTCTACATATTCCTATTTTGAAACACTTGATTCTGATTATTGCATACACATAATGTTAACTTCATATATTATTTAAAATTCCTGTCATATTCATGACAGGAATTTTGTCATATTGTGGTGGCAACAAGTGTGACTGTAGCCACTCCTCGTCAACATGCGGAGGAGTCTCTATTTGCACTCTATGTCATTCAGTCTGATGATCACCTGTGACTTAAGGACAGTGAAGCGTTTTTTTGGGGATTGTTTTTTATTGTTCATGTGTAATTAGCAGATCACATGGGTGGGTGGAATTCCCAGCATGCAGCACGCGGATCAGGGTCTGGGAGCGAGTCGACACCCTTACGTAAGTGCACCACTGGACAGTACATAAGCAGTCAATTGCCAACATAATTGGCTGTGCAGCTTATTACTGTTGGTACAACCACAATTTCACCTCCGTTGCACAGTTCTTCTTTCATTTTGGCATGGCTGTACCGTCCCTACCCCCCACCCCAATCTCGCCAACAGAGATAGCAAGGAACGAAGTACAAATACTCAAGTACTGTAGTTAAGTTGATTTTTTCATGTATCTGTACTTTCAGAAGTACTTTTTTCTCTGATGACTTGTACTTTTTTCTCTGATGACTACTTGTACTCAGTATATTTTTAACAGAAATATTGGTACTTCTACTCCTTACTTTTCCCAGAAAAGGATTACTATTTTTTTTTGCGCATCGATGGCAGTAGGGATATGTATAGTGTGAATGAGCCAGTAGGGGCGGTAATGCCATCGGGTATAGAATGACAAGAAAGCGCATGGACCTGTATTATGGGAGACAGCCATTAGGTTTTACTTCGTACTTTATACTTTAAAAAATACTTTTGATTACGTTTCTGAGCCTGTACTTTTTACTCGACTCGAGTAGACATTTGGATCAGTACTTCGAAGTCGTACTCTAGTTGTTTTTTCACAAATGTTTTTTACTCGAGTAAGAAATCTGGGTACATTTGCCATGTTCCTCGGACCGCCCACACAACTGCCAATAGTTCCTATTCCTATTCCTCTCTCTCATTCAAGCAGAGCCTGTAGAACATGTCATAGTGTACCTCGAATGATAACATGATTAATGCACCACACATTATTAAACTAGGAGTGATGTGGCCATTGTTTATATGCGCTCCATGCACATGCAGAGCGGAAAAGATCTATATGTTGTGCAGACCAGGCGACCTCCATTAAGCGTCGCTAGGTAATCAGCCTCTCCTGTGATCTGGGGGGAAAATATTAATTTGTCCTTAGGCTATAATTTACACCCGACAACGGCGACATGTTGATAATGTAAAAAATTGGCCATGGGGGTGTGGGTGGTGTGCACGTGACGGAGAGAAAATGGGGATTGTGGGTGGGGGGGTTTGGCTGGAGGGAAAGAAGGCAGAATAAGTTGGGGTGGAGGGTGGGGTGGATGATTGTAGAAACCTAATTTTTTAATCAACTTCTCTTTCAAATGAGACTTTATTAAATTACATGGCAACACACTGGGAGCGGGAGGCGGTGGTGGGGTTGGGGGAGGACGAGCTTGGCACCACCCCATGCTACAGACAAGCTTTGCAGGAGGATAATTAAATCAAATTAATAAAAAAAAAGTCTTTGGCTACCAGAGCATGCCTTGAAGACAAGGGAATGCTGCCACCAGCCATTTTCTAGTCATAGAATGGGTGTGTGGCTTGTGAGTGTGTAACCCCTAAAATGGTGTCTAAATCCCATTCCAAATCTCCAACATAGGACATTGGCCGTGTCCAAAATCACTGCCTATTCCCTATATAGTGCACTATATGTGGCACACGCCATTTTATAGGCGTGTCCAAATTGCCTATGTACCCTATATAGTGCACTCAAAGTATACCACAATGCACATCGTAAAGTAGTGAGCATCGATGTTCACAATTTTGCAGTGTTAAATCAACACTTAAAGATGTCAATTTAACACTGTGTCTGAGTATATGTGGTCCTTATCAGATTTGGTGTTTATATGAACTCTTTCCATAGTGTTTAACTCTTCTTAAAATGAACTTGACATTGAGTAAAAAATTAACACTAGCTAACACTGTACAGCACCGCCGGCACGTCCGTGAAGGGAAGGGCGTCTGCATCTGAGCGGACAAAGGCCGCGAGGGCCTGCGACACGGCGAGCCGGCAGCGCTACTGCGACACAAAACCCTGGCGTCCGAGCCGAGCCTCGACCCGCACTAAGGGTCGGGTGCCGCATGAGTCACGATGCAATGAAAATGGCAACCTTTAAAGTTTGAGAGAGGACGAGGTGGGTGGGCTTTGGGCGGGACTTTGTAGCGTCTAATTGACACAGCGCCTTGTAACTCTGCAAATTAACACCAACACTAGTAAATATTCAACTCCCTCCGTTGTTGTAATAACTCTGAAAGAGTCAATGAACTTTGACACTGGATATTTAACACTGCAACATTTACTGTGTACCCTAGTCCAAGCAATATAACCCACAATGCACTGCAAGACGCATTAAAAATGACCTAAATTACAAAAAATGTCACAGCGGGAGTCAAGAGCGGCCGGCCACGACAAATAGTTATAAATGTAAGTACTTTGATGATTTTTGAATCTTATAATGTTAGAATAATTTCAACGGCGCCGACTTCAGTGTCCGAAATCTTGGTTGTTGCTGTTGAGTTGAGTATAAGTGAGTGCACTATATAGGAAGTAGGAAGTAGAGGACAGGGAGTGATTTCGGACACAGACATAGTGTCCAAAACTGCTCTCTTAGCTCCTACATAAGAATATCAATGAGAAGAACGAAAATCAAATGTATTGCCATTGTCAATAATACCAGGTGACTATGTTATGATTCCTGGTGGTAGTTATTAGAACTACCATTGAACTTGCGATATAAATGTCATTATGAATGAATGCATGTTAAAGGTGCGTGCTTGTTTCGTACTTGCTTACTGGGCCTGCGCCCAGTCTTAGCCAAGTTCACCGGTGACAATTACCTACTAGGCTATTAAGCCCAAGGAGAGTATTCTTTGAACTCTCAGAAAACGGCACAGCTACTGGCAGAATAATGTGAGCATGAATGGTGGCTCACAATAATAATAATAATTTAGATCAACACAGACAGACCGCATTATACAACTCGTATATAGCGACTTGAGACGTTCGCTAACTCATTGAAGGTGCTAATCATTGATCAATCGACCCATCTCCAGAACAATGGGGATGGGAGATGAGTCTACAAAATAGTTGAGTAGCGATAGCTGTGCTGATAAACAATGCACGCACAGACAGGTGTGGAAAAGGTTGCTTTTAACAATAACACCCGTCTGTCGGCAGGAACCACAACCGCTTGGTTAAGAAGGAGAGTGGTAAACCAAAAGATGGTAAAATAGTAAGATACTTAGCCTCTGGTCCAAGATAATGCAAGCAGGCTGAGTCGATGAAAGCCTCCTGTATCAATAGAGGGCGCTACATTAGCTCTTACTCGTAGCTTCCGTCCAGAGATTGGCGCCCAGCGCCTTAAAAGAGCAGTATTGCCCCCTATCTCTAATCTCTGGTAGTGACGCGTAACACACCAACTAGCTTGATTATTTCTTGTATACATGTATGGGGGACAAAGGATAAAGAACAAAACAGAACAAAAAGTATGTTGCAATAGAGTGCAGTCAGCAGATATTCTTCAGGTCATCCATGAGTGAGAAAAGGAGTGCTAGGGTCAGAAGGGGTCAGTGCTGGGGACTGGCTGTAGTTAATTTGGGAGAGTAGCCATTCCAACAACTGGAGGGTTGAAGACCAAAAGGTTGGTCGTTCAAATCCAGGCTACTACAGCCTCGATGAGGCTCAATGTTACAGGTGGCACAAGAGATTCAAGAGAGGGGGAAAGAGAGAGGGAGACACAAAAGCCAATTCTCCACTACGGAAAAACTCAAGGCTCAGTTTGGCGCATCTTAGTTCCAGTAAAGGGGAACGTGTCAACACGCCAGTGCTCCCTCCCACCCCCACCCCCACATTTCCCAATGCTGCCACTTTAGCACCTCCACTTCCTGTCTCACACGAACAAAGGTGGCAGCCCCCCACTGGCCCTATTGCCTACTATTGTCTGCCATCGTCTGCCACAGGGGGTGGACACACACCCCTCACCTGTGATTGGCAGGCCACATTGTGTCACCAGTACTGTACCCCTCGGAGCGTGGCCACCGACGGCCACATTCCAGACCCACACCTCAGTGGGTCATGAAACCTGGTGAGGCTTGGCCGATTTGTGCTCGCAGAGAAGCAATTTTTCGGGTGGATGTGCATGTGAACTGCGGTGTGCTGGCCTTAAGTAAGCATGTGGAGAAGTGGCTGAAGAGTGTGCCCCGTCCCAGAAGCTGTCATAGGGTCTAAGACCTCACCTATGTTTCGAGCAGTGGTCTTGACACTAAAGACTAACAGATTCTTGCAGGAACTCCATCCCCTCTGTGAGCATCAAAGCTCATCAACAGATGGAGGAGGATGACGAGCAATCACACCATGGCCTCGCTTGGCGCTGTGAATCCAGTGGGTGGCTGTGAATATGATTAATTAAGAAATGATGCTAATTGCTCCTCACGGTGGTAACCTGTACAAATGAAGATTAATTAGAAGCGGAGACACGGGCTGATTACATTTTGATTACGTTAATTACACCGTCATTAATTAGCAGCTAATTGCGGCTTCAAAACACAAGAGCCAGAGGCTTCATGCTCCCATGTAGGTTGGTTACGGAGGCTGATTCCGACAGTTTTCAAGCACTCACAGCAGCGTCCCATATGAAGTGAAAATTATAGGGCTACCATTAACGATTATCTGTTCATTTCTTCCTTCAACATTCAACACAAGCTTACTTATTTGTATTACCTGCGCCGAGGCTGCGCTGCGGAACGCGTGTTATGGTTTTGGTTGCGTTGGTTGGTTTGCCTTGTTGGAAATGACTAGCGGAAGAATCAATTACATTTTAGTGCATTTCTGTAGCCGATAAGTAACATAATCATACTTACTCACCAACTTACAGATGGATCGCTATGCGCTCACCGCAGTCACGGGACCAGATTTACGGGTCACAACAGGGGCTGGGAAATGTATTTGGCTTGTGAGCATGTTCGCCGGTGGCGTCAATTGCGATCGTACAATATCTGAGTGCTTCGAGTTTGTTATTGTATTGTTTGTGTTGCTGTGGAGCTTAACCAAGAGAATGGGCCATGCTGCTGGGAATGGTGACTGGAATTGGAAGCAACATGTATTACATAGCGTGTTTGATGGATGCTTGAATACCCTGTTGTATACTTAAACCGGATTTAACTATATATTTGTGTCATTTCCTATATACCAATGTACAAAAATAAAATTAAGTGGATTTATACTCAATGACGTTTATTTTGCCCACGCTACAATGACTGCTCATTTAACATACAATGACAATAATGTATTGTCGTGGCATTAACAAACATAATAAAGCATTCTTTGGATGAACTCTCCCTCTCTCTTTCTCTTCCACGTCTCTCTCTCTCTCTCTCCCTACACTCTCAGTGTAGTTGTCTTTTTCTCGTTCTCCTGTTCTTCCTCTGTCTCCCCCCAGTCCCACATTCCATTTGAAGGAATAATTCGATCCAGAAGTCCGTTGAAGACGGCTTCCATTTAAATATGTTAGTCATGCTTAAAGCGGCGTAAAATGGATGCAGTTTTTCGGTAAGGGCCAGCTCACACCTTCTCCAGCTTGCTCGCTCTCGACAGATTGGAGACAATGGCTTTATGTATGATCTTACGCATACTTAGGCAACGCACACTGTCTGTAATGTATGCCATGCCAATAAAAAGCGACAGAAAGAGAGTGAGAGAGCAAGGGAGAGAAAAAGAGATGTATCCAACACTCAAAAGCAACTCTCACTTGACGCCCACGTCAATTGTCGTTGGACGCCAATTCTTGAGTCGTTTCACTCTGCCGCGTTTCTTCCCATCTAGCCTGGCGAGCTAGAACCAACACATCTTCCACGCAAAACCAGGGTCGGAAAACGTGTCAATCAAATCGTGCTATCCAGTCACAGCACAGTAGGTGGGTCAAGCGGAGGCGTGACAACCAAACCAATGCCCATGTCTTGTGTCACCCATACCAAACTCTGTATTGTTACCTCAGCGAAATATTACTCA
>OMKY01125312.1:0-13709 GCA_900302395.1 Bregmaceros cantori | reverse complement strand
CCCACCCCACCAAATAATCCATGCAGCCGTAACCTTGAGAAGTGCTGCTGCCAGTCGGTGCGGCCGACGCCGCTACTGCTTGGCGAGTTGCTGAACTCAGCTCTCCCGCTGTTGGCTTTAATTAAACGCTACTCTCTCTAACAAAGCATGTTTTTTTTTTCACTAGCCCCCCCTTTTTTGGGGGGGGGAATAAAGCGCCCCGCTTGGAGTTCTGATGGATCAAAGACTCTTTGGTGCCCTTTTTTCAGCGGACCAAAATACTGCATACCAGAGCTGAGCGTAGTCTTGATAATAGTTTCATGACTACAACATCATATGCTTGCAGTATAAATGAATAATAATTTAATTCAAACTCTGTTTATAGTTTTGTTCAGGCAAGATACAGGCTCCCACTATAGAATCCATACAAACATCCCTTTGTAAGCATCCCTAGCCAGAATCGTCCTCATCGCACACGATTAGAACGATCATTAGGTCTGGTGGGACAAGCGGCGTGGAGGCGTGACAACAAATCTCCGCCCAGCGCGTCGCCAATACCAAACTCTGCTCAGGTCTTGCTTGAGTCGCTCATAACAAACTCCGCCCACATCTTTTATTCAAATAATTTGATTGGTCAGCCCGTATATGGAAAACGTCTGCCTGATTTGACCAGACGCAATGTACCGCCCAGCGGCGTGCGATGCATGGACGATACGTTGATTCTGGCTCGCCAGGCTATTCTTTTGTGCCGGGTTCTATGTGCGCCCCTGTTTAGATGATACCGATGGTGCATTGTTCATGACTGGCACTTCAAATGCAGATCTCTAAAAATACGGTCTATATATCAAGCGCTCCTAAATCAACCTAACAAAACTCTGTCTGGAGGGACCAGTGGAAGGTAAAAGAAGCTGAGCCAGACAACCCAAACAATGGCGTGACAATGTCTACAAATGGTCACGACTTAACCTAGCGACCCTAAAGGGAGCAAAGGTTGATGACCCATGTTGGTGCACATTGTGCTACAAAATATGATTAGAGATAATTAGAGATAAGATTATCACATTTAACAAAAATGTAAAAAGTTATATAGATCATAGTTCATTTGTAGGCTAGACATATCACTTCCAGGAACACTCAATTTGCATTCATGAATTTCAAACTATTTGAATGTCCCAAGTAACCCTAGTCCTAACCTATCACAATCCACCCCGCAACTTTTTGGCCGTGGCTTTTGAGCAGGAAACTTGGAAGAACGTTCATCACACCAGAGCTGACGGTTGGCGCCTGGAGACTGGCAAGCGCAGAAGTGATGAAGAGTAATGTCTGAAAAGATGTGATCTGTCGCTTCTTGGCCAGGGACGTCTACAAAGTTGAATTCCAGAAGAAAGCTTGGAACGGTTATTCCTCTTTGCATGTGCGCGCGAGTGTGAACGTTGCACGCCTGAGCGATCCTCCCCTGCTTTGAATATGAATTGAACGGTCCTACAGTATTCCAATATTAACCCTTTCAGGGCCAACCACTTTCACATTTTTTTTTTGACATACATTTTTTTGGGCTCAAGTGCCATTTTCCCGTTTTATTGACAGTTAGTGGGGAGGGGGACGAGAGAGTGGGGAACCAGATCTGCAGTACACTTGTGTCGGTGAGGGGAAGCGATCTCACAACTACTGTATGCTCTGTGAACTCAACCCACAAGCATAAGATCTTATTTGTGCTAAATGCAGCGGCCTAATCGGCTGCGACTCAGAGCCAGCGCGGCAAGATATTTACACCGGTTTTTGAAGGGTTGTCAAGATTTGGCTAATGAATTACTTGATTATCATGACTTTCATCAATTAAGATTAATCGATTAACTTTTTGGGGACTTTATTGACACTGCTAGGTAATTTGGTGCGGTACCATGCAAGGCAGATCCTTGAACCTGCAAAATAGCTCTCAGCAACTTCAAAAATTCAAGTGTTGATAATGTTCTTTTATTAAGGGTTTTTATTACGTAAAACTGATGGATATATTGGGTTTTTATGGACCTACTATGTACCGGAAGGAATCTTTTTGTTAGTGCAGTGTGCATATATGCCCCAAAACAGACTACGACTGCAGAGGGTGGTCAGAACAGTGGAGAAAATCATCAGCGTTTTCCAGAACAAGGTGAGGAACTGGGTCAAAAACATTGTAGCGGACCCAGTGCACCACCTTTACTCCATCCTCCCCTCGGGAAGGCGCTACCAAGCCCTGCCCACTAAGACCTCTAGATTGAAAAACAGTTTCTTCCCACAAGCAGTGATGCTACTGAACGCAGGGGTAGCACTGCTTGATATGCTGACATGTCACATATGTTGACGGTATGCCGGTGCCACTTTGTGACTTAGGTGTTTTTCTTTCTTTGGTTTTTGATGTTGTTCACTACGATCTTGAGTTGTTTCATGCCCAACTAAAATTCCATGCGTGTACTGCTGTCATGTATATGCAACATGGCAAATTAAAATTAATCTTGAATCTTGAAAAGTATTGTATTGTGTAACATTTTTAAACCCCTGATCTGGCATCTTTAGAATGAATCACTCTTCGCACATCTGAAGTAAACTGCAATATCCTCCCACTGTACAAAAGACACACACCATGCAAGTATGTGTGTCAGTGTGTTGCTATGCCTTTGTTTCGCCCATGTCTGTGTGAGAGAGTGTGTGTCTAAGTGCGTCTCCAGACTGTCTCTTATCACATGATCTCAATGTCTTGATGGCACGTAACACACCACAGAGAACCATCCATCGTCCCGCTCGTGCCCTGGGGCCGCTCGCCGGGATTCCCCCTCACAAAATGTTCAATAAAGCCGAGAAGCCGGCCCTGATACACACGCACGCCTCACACGTCATTTTCGGCTGCTGACATTTCACGCTCCAGTCGACACGCTGTCCGATCATCACGGACTGGAGATTACAACTACACACCTGGAATGTGACAGGACCACTACACGGCAGGTGCCTGGCCAAGATACTAGCGTTTCACTTTTTTGGGGGGGGGGGCGCCGTTGTGATAGTGATGGGATCACATCAGAAAATTGGGGCGAGGAGTCGAGGGGAGACATTGCAGAAAAGCCGGAGACGGGATTAGAACCCGCGGCACAGCTCGACCTACGATCTGGGGGGCACGCTCGCCTCCCACTAGCGATTCACTTTTTTTAAAAGAAGGATCAGGGAAAGACATTGCAGAAACGTTGGCGTGGGGAGGAGAACTCGTGGCGCTGCCCGTGCCTGTGAACTAAGTCACAGCCATAGTGTGCAATGGCTATTACCGACTGAGCCACAGAGCCAGCACAATAACTTACAGACCAAACATGTGGAATATCATGGAATATCATCAGCATCAAACATTTCAACAAACCACAAAAAAGCAGTTATGATTCAAGGTAAAGAAGTTTGCAGATGTGCGCCGCAGTAGCTCAGTCTCTTAAGACGGTGCACTACAAACTGCAAATATTCTACAATGGCATAAAGGGTCGTGAGTTTGCTTCCCTCCACAGACTACTTTGCCGCATGTCTCCACCCCCTTCTTCACCCCTTTTCAGCTAATCCTGAATAAAGATGAAAATGGTCTGATGGCCAATCATGGCCGCAAAAAAATACATTAAAAAAATTGCAGATGGGGGTCCGCGTTGGCCGAGTGGTTATGGACACCGCACCTAACGCGACCCCATTCATGTTAGTGGCGTTGTGTCTACTGCAGCGTCCACAGTGTCGCGAGTTCGACTACGCTCGTCGACTTGTCTGCAATGTCCACCCCGGATCTCTTCAACCCAGTTTTCGACTAATCCTATCCAATAAAGATGGAATAACGGCGCTGACGCTGGAAAAAAAAACTTGAAAAAAAAATTGCAGATGCAAAAACAGTTGTTGATTATATATACAGTTGGGAGAACGCTCCAATGAGGCAATATTACACAGGGCTTTGAACCCCAATTTTTTCCCAATCGGTTTCATTCCGAGCAGAAACGGAATTATAACAATTCCGGTGATGAGTTCCACCAAAAAATTGACGTTCCTGATTAGAACAAAAAAATCTTGTTCCAGGAACGGTTAATTTTGTTCCTGTCAACTGTTTAATGCAATATGATATATGTAGACCTGCTGGTAGTGCTCTACAGCCGACGTGTCAGTGTGTGAGGGGGCAGGGAGAGGAAGGTGCACAGCAGCGAACAACTATGGGACAGACTGCGCCACATTCTACAAAAACCTTACTGAACAAAATAAAACCGGTGTTAACCCATTTCCATTCGTTTTATATACATGTTCCTGCTACAGAACATGAAAAATAATAACGTTTCCGGTTCTATACATGGACATTGTGGTGCAGGTAAATAGAACTGTAATCTAAATTTGCATACTTTCAAAGTGCACACAGCTGAAATGAATCAAGTTGTATGTAACTAGTAACAATTGGCACTTAAAAAAAACATGACAAGTTATTGGAAGCAAAATAAAATGTTTGCTTCTTGTGGAGACATTGAATGTTCTAGGCACCATTTTATGAGGTGACATTTCGGCAAGATCTAAGATCGTTAAAGCACTCCAGACTGCCCCATCTGTTTTCATTAAGGTGACAAACCCCACTCCCCAGAGCATTTCTTCGTATATTGATTCAGGAAATAACTTCAACGGTATTTCTCCAGGAGAAAAGAAAAAAGTTCATACACAGTTTAATCCGCAGGGGGAGTACGCCGAAAATTACAGCCAAGTTGATTTGAATATGAAATAACTCTTTTAATATCTTTCACAGGAGACCCGACGCAGCATTTAAAAAAAACCACGGCGACCCTGAAACAACAAGCCGTCGGAGACCTGATCCGGCCTGCGGATGCAATTTGGTCCCGGATCAGTCCTACCGAGGTCCTGGGAATGGCTGTGTGCCAAAAGACGCCGGTAACACCGGCAATACAGCATGGGATGATGACAGGCCTATATTTCAGGCGGGTCGAAACTGAACGGATGGTTAAATATGTGTTAAATATACGGCCCCTGTGGGGTGCGGATATGCTGTGAGCGCTGTTGTAAAAAGAAAAAAAAAAAGACCATCCCATAGATATGTAGGGGGTGAAATGAAATGTTTAATCGACTAATCAATGACGATGATGATAAAATGAATCGACAACTAATGCAATGATTGATTATCACCAAGGAATTGAATGATTGTTATTGTCAGCAGTTTTTTGCTGACACCACCGTCTACACAAATGTGATATTACTTGATCATCCAAAATATGAATTAATGTTATTCAACATCATTGATTAAAAAAAACAAGGATATGAAGGAAAACAGACTATTAGCGTATATACATTATTTGTAATGAATTTCTGAGGAAGTAATTGTTAATTGTTGTACATTTGTTGGCTAACATGAACCAAAATTGAGCATTTCAAGTTGAGATTAATTTCTGCATTGTTGTGAATATTTTGTGTATTTAACGTGAACTTTTGAACGGATGGATGGATTTCGACCCAGATTTGGTGTGTTAATGCTCTGGGGTAGGTTCATGAACTGATTATATAACTCTTACAAGATGGCTGAATTCAAGACGGCACAATTTTTGTTTGGTCCATAACTTGAATTTCGTTTTATGATAAAGCATATATTTCCTTTAATAAAATGCATGAAATCTTTCAAGATGGCTGAAATCTTGTATGTAAGATTAACTGAGATTCAAGATTCCAGATTTTTTTATTTGTCCCAAGGGAAATTTGTCTTACACATATGCACTTCACATGCATTACTTTGCTCTACTCCAATGCCCCGACACAGGCTGCTATACAGGCACCGGTAGTGTGTTTTATTATGGTGGAAACAGAGAGGTGGAGTAATGTGCGGATGAGTAGAGGGAAAGGTCCAATGCCGCAGATTACGATAACCCAGCCGAGCGCTGTTTGTATTTTAATCAAACTCAAACCTGGGAAAGAACATTTCGAGTCAGTAGCGAAGCCACGAAGATGATGCAGGTTGACCACCGACCCGGAAGAATGAACAAACCTTGATGTCCATTTACAGTGATCGCACTCCGTAATGCATACAGAGGTGCTGCTCCGCGGGTCCCATTTGCTCCTCTGCACATAGCTTTTAAGCGCTCATCTCCATTTGAATGGATCCCCCTTTCAACTGGATTAATTGATCTGTGCGTGAGCGTGTGTGTGTGCCTGCTCATCTGCATGTGTAGAAGTGCCTTAAGAAATGAATCGACTTTATTTAATGCGGAAGCAGGGCTCCACACACGCACATACGCTCCCAATCAAAGCCTATCTTGCATGCATGCTCACGTTTCCATCCCACCCCATTGAATGTAGTCCACACTGTCTCCCTATTAACATGTCTCAGACTGTCCTGTGCTGTTCACAGTGCTATTATCGTGCTATTATCTCCTACTGTACCGCTGCTTTCTCGTAATTATTAGATTTATGTAGATTCCGCAGAGACTCTCCTTGTATCCAATCCAAATTGTATGTGTTTATATTGCTTCTAAGAGCAAAATGAATGAAATAGCGAAAACAAAGCTGATTCTGGATTTTCATATGCACAGTGGACTCCCTATATTTTCCCCTTTGGAATACTTAGAATGTTGATATTCAGTCCATTTCATACAAGGACAATACAGATGTAAGAAACAATTTTTTTTTTTTCATTCTTTATGGAAAGATAGTGACAGGATTAAATCGTCTACACTACACAACATTTGATCGGCTTCTCTTGTCATCTTGTTATTATAATTATATTTCCTTACAAAAATAATGCATGTGACCACATGTAAGAATGTAATAATAGCCTGCTACTGTGTTACTTTCTCTCTTTATTGTCACTACTGTGTTATCTTGTTCACCGTGTGTGTCTACTGCTCCTGACACAAATTCCCGAATCTCACCACACTCGAACTCTCACCATCCCTCCAACCCATCTCTCCACCATGGGGTCCCGCGCCTTCATCCACTCGGTTTCCAAACTCTGGATCTCACTCACCCCACCATCAGAAACTCGGACTCCATTGACTCTTCCAGAGCCTTCCTAAAAGCCCATCTTTTCCGTCAAACATACACTTGAAACACTTGTTTTTAATTTAGTTTTTTTATTTGTTAGTTTTTTTACTGCTTTTTAACGTTATCTGTACAGCGACCTTGACGGTCTCGAAAGACGCCTCAAATTAAATGTATTATTATTAGTAGTAGTATTATAATAATAATTATTATTACTATATGCAAGTGGGGAATGAAGCAGATTCTGAGTCTGATGCTAAATACAATTTAGATTTTGCACCACAGAGCTGTGACACGCATCATATTAATAACCCTCATATTAATGAACACGTATTCCTCTGCAGTCTCCCCCGGATTCCGTGTCGGCAGCCAGCCTACAACGCATGCAGATGACATATGTTTGACGCCAGCACGGAACGAGGCATATGCTCCTCTCACAGTGCCCCGCACAGCGCGTGATATAAAAACTGGTGTGTCTGTGACCAGCATCTCACACGTTCCTGACGCATTTTGCGTGTTGCGATGATGATGATGATGATGATGACGTCCTTGGTCTTGACGCGCCCACACAGACCCGGAGAAACGATACGCACACGTACACTTGTGATACTACTCCGATGTGTTCTTGGCATGCCGCCACTCTCACTTTCATGTGTTGATGAGAAGTAAGAGCCATCTATTTTCATTTCAGTCTTTGATTGCAAGTCGTGACATATTTCACACTCACACACACGCACACACATATATGGGAGTTTGAAATTAAAATAAATATTTGGTGGATTGCCGTAATGTGGGCCACTACCTAATGTGGGGCACTTAAGCTCCAGTGGCTCTGCATCCTCCCTAATCTAATAAATGTCAGTGTCAGTGAAACTATGGTAAAAGCAAACTTTGGTAATTTGTCTAACGTTAAGTTTAAGTTCAACTTTAAATTTATACGACAGTTCATAAGCATGTAGAAATTTGCCAGAGCAGTTAGCCACTTCATGACATCCTGATGGTCAATGCCACTTCATGACATCCCATATGCTAAAAACTAGCATAGTATACTGCCCAGTCTTTAACATTTTTGAAAATAGGCCTCTTCTCCTACATTCATCTTGAAAAGTTAAGGTTCTCATTACGCGGCCCTCTTGCCCCAAGCTACTCTACTTGGAGAACTACCCTGCATGCCCTTGAGGTGGACTGCAGTCGGCCCACCAATGACTCCTCTTCACAGTAGGACCTTTCCCCTTCCTATTCCCTTCATCTCCTTCCCCTGTGTGTTTGGTGTGTGTGTAGCGAGTGCGAAACGAACCGGAGGTTGCTGCATTAAAATCACACAATGCATATGATTGAATAGGAAAGCACATGACGCAGGCGGGTGGAGTTCCCAGCATGCAACAGGAGCTGCAGGAGTTGAGAACTGGGAAACACCATGACTGGACACGTCTGTGCCTAGACCAGTGTATATAAACAGTTGGTTGCCCTACCGTAATCGGTTGTACAGCCTAATACTGTCGAAGCGATCACTGTGTGTATATACTTGCTTACTTGTTCGCCCTTGTTACATTGGCGTGTGTGAGATTGTTTTCCGTTTTTATTTTCTTTGTTCTAGTTTGTCTTTTTAGTAAGACTAAAAAAAGAAAACACTGGTCTTTGCATAACGGCACTGCTTCCGCCCTGCTGGCGTGTAGTTGTAAGTTCTCTTTTTGCTTGTCCCCCCCATAAAAAATAATTTTACTGAAAAACTAGCATAGTGGTTAGGAACACGTTCTTCAAGGTCAAGTGTTTTTTCCATTGCGTGTCATTTCACACGAGCAGGCATTGAGACCCACTTGGCGTATTTAAAGAGGATTTAAGATGGAATTGTATTATAAACTACTTTCTATAATAGTGGGTAAAATAGCTAGTCTCGGCTAAAAAATTCTAAGAGAGTGATTATTGAAGTTGGAGTCAATTGCCTCAAAAGTCCTTGCGGCGAGGTTGCAGGCACCTGAGACGTTTTTTTTGTCCTTGCTATGAGAGAGGCATTCTGAACAGAAGAGTATCTGACTTTAATATTGTCCTTTTTCTATTCTTTTTTTATTTTTTTTTCTACCATCAGCACTGCTTTTTTTTTCATCTTCGTTAGAAAGAAACAGGGTTGAGATCGGGGTTAGACATTGCGGAAAGAACTGCCGATGAGGGGAGGAGAACCTGCAACACCGCAGACATTGTGATCGAGACTGAAACTCCATTACAATGCACTTGGGCCTGGGGGGGCGCGGTTGTGCAGCGTCTTTAACCACACCGCCATCTTCAAAGTATGAAAGGATGAAAGTATGACGTTTTTGAGTTTCTTGAGTTTTCTTGTATTCTTGTATTCAAAGCATACGATGACTTTGTATTTTGTGACTGTGCATCCTTTAGCCCAATTCTAGTGCTAATCCATGATAAATATTTCTGGCCATCTTTGTTTTATTGTATGATATCTCATCTCTTATATAAGTGTATCTACCATGCCATTTCATCTACCTTTGCATCCACAAACCATTCATGCCTCTGTGTTGTTTGTCAGTGCGACATTTGGCCTAACTCAAAGCTAAGTCAGGCATTCATTTGTACATAATAAGGTACAGCAGAGATGACAAATCCAGAAAGTAAAATGAAAGTAGAATTCCTGCCACGTTTTGGTTCTACCTGTGCACTGCAAACTGAAGGTGTTGTCACTGATTAGCAAATCAACTTGACAATTAGGATCAGCTGGTATTGTGCCCGTTTGCAAAAACAAAACAGGGCGGGGCTTTTACTTTCTGGAACAGAAAGTAAAAGGATTTGGCATCTCCAGGAGATAATTCCTCTTCCAGTTGAAGAACGTAAAATGCCAAATTTCAGCATTTGCACACCTTCACGAGTGAGTCACTAGCGAAAGGTGTATTCAGTCTGTGAAATTGTCCCAGACAACAAAGGTCGGCCCTCTTTTTAAATGCAGTTGTCAAATACATTTTAGAGGTGGTACTTGTTTTCAGTTTACCGTATTCCAAATTCCTTCATAAGATTATGAAAGTATTCTTGTCACATTGCATCTTCAAAAATGTGATTATGTGATCATCAACATGCAAATGCCCTCAGCTTCTTCCTCAACTCACCTCAATTAGCTATTTAACATTTACCATTAACACCAACAGATTTACACTGATACACACAGAATATGATGTAAAGAAGATTTCTACTCTCTCAGAAAAATTGTGATTGTAATGTTCTACATTTTGTGATCCAACTCTCTGCCAACCTTGCTGAACTAAATAATGACCATGTTGCTATACATCCCTTCTGTTCATTGGAGAAAGGTTAAGATGATCTGTGATGTTTGGGAAATGTTCCAATGTGTGAACCATGGGTTTAAACGACAGGACGGCTTTTAATAGCCACCCACGATCGATAGGTTCGTCTGAGCTTTTGCCACAGCAGAAGTCTCAGTGAGAGATTTTACGAGACAACAGTGAATCAGAAAAATAGGAAGCGGGGTGGGAAGCACAAAACAGCGCTGGTGACACGGCGACACACAAAGAGATGAGTCTCAGTGGTTCTAGCATGACGCATCCCTGCTGTCTACACCTAGCCTGAAAACGACCGGGGTTTTTCATTTTTTTTTTTTACTTTGTTCTCCGGGAACAGGAGGGGGAAACAAGTCTGAGTCAAGGTGTCTGTCAGCAGAGTGTGTTGCTCCCAGCAGATCGCTGGCTCTGAATAGAAGCTGATTTCTTTCATCCCTCATCTCCCAGCCCATGCGTCCGATGAGGGTACTGTCGGGTAATTTTAAGCGCATTCGTCTTTCGTCTGCTCTGTACGACCGCTATTCTCTCCCGCCGTCGAGCATGGCGTTTCCTAGATTTTTTTTTTCCCGGGGACCCGCACCTGCCAGAATACGGACCTCAAAAATGTTGTTTCTCAGTTGCCACACAAGACTTTCTTCTCATAATAGCCAAGTCAATTCCCAGAACATTTCTCTCTTTACTTCACAAATCACGGTGCTGTAATGTAGAGGTATTAGTGACCCAAGTCAGTCTAGGCATCAAGCTTTGAAGCTATTCCACCGTTGGCCAATTGGTGCATGTGATGAGCTGGGCAAAAACACAAATACATGTGCATGTAACACATCCAACTAATTTATTTAATGTATTCATCAGGCTGGGGGCAGTTCAGCCACCATCTCGCACATATTCTGAGGCAGGCTTGCTCTCCGTTCTCTGCTTTCTCTCTCTCTCTCTCTCTTCCTCTCTCTCTCTTTCTCGCTCTCTCTCTCCCCCTTTCTTGTAATGCTACTGATGAAAGATGAGTACAATGATGCGGGGTCACAGATGTGAGGCATCACGGTAGGCCTGTAAGGCACTGCCTTTCTACACCGCCAGCCACCCTCCAGCAAGAATGGCAGAAGGTTTCACAACAGGGCTTGAAAACAAAATTATTTTATTTAAAATTTCAGTTCCAAATGGTTCAGGCAGGCCTATGCTTAACGTTTTTGTTCTCTGAACAGCTCCACCACCAAAATATCGGCCCTGAACCGGCTCGGAACACATACATTTTGTTCGTTCTTATTTTGTGCAATGTTTAGATATATATTTGGTTGGCTTTCAAAGTTCAGTGCAATTTAATTAATGTGAACCCGGGTTTAAAACGCCATTACATTGGCTTCCTTGTCTGTCCACAAGATAAGGGCTTGATAACTAACAGTGAAACTTGGATGGATGGATGCACAACCGGAAATAGGCTCCCAGACATAGCATATGTTTAAATTTATAGAGAACAAAAAAAAAAAAAAAGTTTTTAACCGGTTTTGAGAATTTCATAATGTTCGGTTTCTGTTCCGGAACAGTTGAAGAAATCTTTTTTCGTTTCCGTTCCATAAAATTCTGTTCATTTCTGGTTTTCGTTCCTCTAACCGGTTCAGAGCCCTGTTTCACACTTTATAAAACGTTTTTAGATGTGAAAGGTGAAGCATTAATAAGAAAGCACGCATTATGTCTGTGTCATTTTATTTCAGGGGTCACCAGCAGCAAGTATTGTGTTTGTATGACTATATGTCCATCCTGGGATCGACTCCCCACCAGCGTAGGTATTTTCTCTGTGGAGTTTACATGCTCTCCCCGTGTGTGCGTGGATTTCCCCACATCACAAAACAACATGTTCTAGTTAACCTGCTCCAGCAGTGCCCCTGGCCAAGGCACTGGCTCAGAACCTGGAGCTGGTCCCCAGGCTTTGCATCACGGCTCATGCCCACCGCCATGAATATCATTGTACATGAATGTATTCCTTTTCTTTTTTTTATGTTTTTCCAGCCCATTCAGGCTGTTTTCCAGGCTTTATTTATTAGGGATAGTGGAAACAGGTGAAGCTGGGGGGTAGACATCGGTGGTGGGATTCGAACCACCAACTCACCATGCTCTACAGTGCACTGCCTTAACCGACTGAGCAGCGCACAGGAATGTATTTCTAACTTAATAAAGGATGGATGGTTCCTAAATGTTGGATCATATTTGCCTTAGCTTGTTGTTTCCCTCCGCGTCACAGTTTCCCAATGCACATTAGATAATTTCCCAAACATCACAAAACATCTTACCCACTCTCTAATGATCAGACAGTGTGTATGTTATTGGGGTTCAATTTATTTAGGATTTCTTGTAGGCTGGGCCAAGGCTACAATTAGGCAACTGTTTACCAGACTTAGTTCAGAAGTGGATTCAACCCTTGACAACATCAGAACCTTCATCTTTGGCCGTCGGCCTGTCCTTCCCTGGCCAGAGAGTTACTCACCAGATCAACTGTGACTATTGTCATTTTTCTACGACTTTAGGAAAGTCATTTAAGAAGACTGTATTGGGTTTAAAGATCAGTCACATTGCTCAATCAATCTTCATGCATTAGCCATAGAAACAAAAAACAAATTGTATCAAGTTCCTCTTGTGCAAATCACCAGCTCCTCCCCTAATTAGCTGAAACTACGGATAGGACATTCCCCTGTTGGAAGCCAAGCCAATTGTGATGTCCGCCAATAGCTTGTTGCATGCAAGCAGACATTCTGACACAGGGAAAAGATCAAAATGCCAGTGGACAATGTAGGACAAGTACACCAGTTTAACCGATTTTTTGCAAACCGACATACTAGCCAACCTTTCTACCATTGGTAAGCTGCAATGCCCTGTTGACCAGAAAAATGGTCAACGTCTTTAAGAGATCCACTTGGTTTCATGGGGAAAAGTGGTCATCATAGACTTTAGAAATGGTAAAATGGAATGCCTTATTTATTATTTGTGCAGAAATGCAGATTTCAAGTCACTGGCTTCAAGATAAAATAAAACACATTCTCAATAAAGTAGTGATATCAAAGATTCACACAGTTTATTAAATCTGACACAACCAAAAATACAATTTTGAATATTGTTTGCACACAGTCGACCACGGCCCTCTCAGAAGTGCGACATTGTGGTGTTGTGAATCGTGACGCGCCCTCCTCCCCCAACACCAACCTCCCATATAAGAAGTCTAGGTGTTCATACCAGGTACAGTCATCCATCAACAATCGTTTCTTTGTACGGGTGTCATCGCGCCACAGCGCGGCAATCGGCTGCAACATTCTCAGACGTGTTGACAACCGGACGAATGCGGGGCGGCGAGCGCGACACAACAACGCTGCATTCCAAACAAAAAAAAAGCTAGACAACTATAGAGCAGAAACTGAGCTAAAAACCCAGATCTTT
>OMKY01125280.1:2164-18470 GCA_900302395.1 Bregmaceros cantori | reverse complement strand
TTTCGTTCCTCAAAGGAGTGCACTTTGGGATAACTTCAGAAATAAAACGAGAGTATTTATAAAATCTACGATGCAGCAGTGAAGTAGGAATCGTTGCGGTACTCTCTGCAGCGTGTTGTTGTGGGTTCGCCCCGACACGCAACGAGACCTCGGCTGTAGAACGCTACCAGCGGGCCTCTGTAGCGAGTCGCTTTGGGTTCGCCGCAACAAATATTACATAGCATTAAACAGCTGACAGGAACGAAATTAACCGTTCCGGGAACAATATTTTTTTGTTCTAACCGATTCAGGAACGTCAATATATTGGTGGAACACATAACCGGAAACGTTATAATTCTGTTTCTGTTCGGAACGAAACGTTTGGGAAAAAATATTGGTTCAAAGCCCTGGTTAGAACAAGAGCTGAAGCTATCAAAATATAGCAATATGCTTATGATTTTTGTAAGACTTCTATAGACATCCTTGGCACTGAAACGGCTAATCAATTTGTTGAACTTCCTAGATCTAATCTAGATTCCATATTCAGCATTGAAGGTTGCAAAAAAATCATTTTTTTTGTAATACAATATATTTTTTTAATATTTAAATTGTCAAAGCAGCTTTCAGTTTTTCAGGATAATTGCGGTGCATCTGTGTTGCATTTATACTATTCGTGAAATGATATATGTTTAAAAGTTTGAAATTAAAAAAAAATATATTGAGTGATACAATTATTTTTTCAAATCTGAAATTTAAAAAAATCTGTTTTTTTTATTTGTAATCAAAATCATACAGCCCTGGTGGCCAGTGAGTAAATCATAAGATAACTGTATAATGACCCCACTTTGGAAGTTGACATTTAAAACACAGTGAAGCATAATCCAATAAGAAACACCAGTGACAAAAACGCCAGAGTGAGTGGACATAGCAACAGAGATATAAAAACACGCACTCCGATTGTCTAAATAAAGGGATCACGCGACACATTGCGTCCTCCGAGAACTTTTCACTTTCTCCGAACAAACCACAATGACAAAAAAAAAACATACGACTGGCCAAACAATCAGTAGATGGCGATCTCCATAATTGCTGGCGAGTCATATCAGGCGTCACTTCTGTCTCGTTGCACAGAGGTTAAAAATCACCGCACGTCAGCGATGGGCCCGGCCGCAGCGCTAGCTCGTCAATTTATTCTCTTCATGTGGCCGATCCCGGGAGGAGGGAAGGGAGAATGGGGGGTGGATCTGCGTAGCCGCGCATCACGTCACCCCCTAAGCGTTTTTTTAAGCAATAATAACCCAATTGTATTTATTTGTATAGTAGCACAGTGGGCCCTTTGAGCGAAGGACTCGGGGAATATTCGTAGCAGACGCACTACCTGCGGTGCCGGCCAGCGGAGTCGCTGCATCACAGGCTGACGGATGAGAGGCCCGCGTTGAGTTTGGCCTCGAGTCTGCTCAACACACGAGGGATGACAGGCACACGTGGGAATGAAAGATACACACACACACGGACACACGCACACACAAAAGTGTGTATAGATGCACACACAAACATTTCCATGCATACACCCACGCCCACACACATACAAATCACGCGTCCACATACTGATGTACGCTCAGTCGCAGCTAGAGCTGTGCAAAAAATCGATTTGAAATCGAATTATTTTGTTCAGAGGATTTTGGAAAAAGTGGAATCGTCAATCGGATTTCTTTGTTAACATTGACGATTTTGCTGGTCTGGTTTTAAGTTATACGGGTGAATAAAATCTATATAAATTGATAATTTTATTAATCCTTAGCCAAAGAGTGATGTGTCTCTACTTATCTCCAAAAATGGACACCAAATATAAAACTTTTTGTTTTGATATATTTTGTCCCTTTTCTTTTTTATTTTTCAAGAAATCGGAAACAAATCGAAAATCGAGATTTCAAAGACACAAATCGGGATTTTATTTTTTAGCAAAATCGTACAGCCCTACTCGCACCTATTATTCAGTATTCACACATGTATTCACTCTCAGATGCACTCTGATCTCTGATGCTCACACACACCCATACATACTTGCACATACATAAGCACACACAATTATACACACACACATAATGCTACACAAAAAAAAATCACGCAACCCACACACACATAGTCAGGACCGCACTGCTTAAGAACAGGAAGGACAGGAGTGTGTTCAAGGCCCCCGGGCTCAGTGAGGCCCTCCTGTGGATCGAGTTAACTGTTTGCAGCATAGCTTACGTTCACTTCGGTAGCGCTCTCCGCTGGCAGCGTCTCACCGCTGTCTGCATCCCAGCCAAGCGTGTGTTTTTTTTAACGACGTGACGGTCACGCCACTTTGAGAGGGGAGGCTTTTGTCTGTTGTGGAATTGGTCGTAAATTTCACTTTAAATGTCATTAAAAATCTCTTCGACAAGCGTTCAATCCCACCTGGCCCGAGTTTCAGGGAAGCCAGTGAAAGACTCGTTGTTTCGATCCCGCGGGGAAATTTCAGAGCCGTCGAGAGGCGTCTTTAAAATGATGTGATAATTCCTCCGACCGGGGGAATAATGAACTACACACACTCGCACACATGTCTCCATGCAGACGCACATCCAGATTTCGAGCTGAGTTCTGAGGTCGGCTAAAATCTAGATGTATTAAAACCGTTAAAATGGTTTACACACCTCATCGTGTTTCACGTGTGTTTATCTACACGCTTGTGAAAGATTAAGGGCGTTGTAAAATTGTTTTACTATGATTAATACAATTTGCTATAAAAGACCAAGCAACCCAATATCTGCGGACGGATTATGTTTATTCGGCTTTTAACTCTTTCAACGTCCTACAGAAGACGCATACTTACTGCCAAAGATGTCAAAAGTCAAAATGTCAATGTGTTTTCCTGGAAAGTAGAGATCCTCTTTACATTATATAAGGTGTTGTGTCCAGTTTTTTTAATGCAGTATTTTTTTCTAGCGTCGCCACAGTTTTTCATCTTTATTGGATAGGATTAGTCAGAAACTGGGAAAGGGATCGCGGGTAGACATCACAGACGAGGGGATGAGATGTTGCAGCACTGCGGACGCTGCGGCACACACAATTCCATTAACATAAATGGGGGCGCGGTGTCCATAACCACTCCGGCAATGACACCCCATGTGTTCAGATATTATTTAATGAAGAACATTTTTTTGTGTTGGAAATGGTTGGCACTGAAAGTTAATTTGGCTCAACTTGCTCGGTGTCATGTGCTATCTCTACCTATTCCCCATCATCCGATTCCTTCATCAATTTTCATTGGTTTGCAGTTTCTGTCAAAACAGGCTGGCCTCATCAAAAATAGGCTATGCTCGGCTGCGGGTGGCTGTTGCAGAAAAATATCATGTGTGTGCTCCAATAAGTTTTAGCATAAAGTTCCGACCAGTCAGACAAGACGCAAAGCCAGTTAAAACAATACACTCCTTTTTCGTTGAGGGGGTTATTGTCAATTTCTTTTCTTTTTTTCTTTTTTTTTTTGACGGAATGTTCCTTCTGGCCTGTTTGTCCGTCACCACGGTAACAAAGGTTTGGGGGATTTTTTTGGACGGTTGTGGTGCATCGCTCATTTTCCAAACTGGTGGACGTGCCATAACTCTCGGTGTAATCGATAACATGGCACTCGGCAAACTGAAGCCTGCTTCCTGCCTCAAACCCTCCATCTTCTTGGAAGTTCTGCAACACGTCCCGGATGCTGTGACCTCTTGATGATATTCCAACTGGAGACAGTGATGCAGTATTCCAGCATCTCCACAAATTCTCTTCACTCTACCAACTAAACATCTTGAAGGTAGCCCGGTGTGCCAGACCTGACAACCTGTGCATACCTTTCGATTTTAGTATAAATAGCAGTTAAATTTTAGACGCACTTCTAGGCCAGCCTATCATGAAGGTCCTATTGCCCACCTCCATGAACCCTGGTCTTTACGGACGGGGAGATAATGATCAGCCCCGATCATAGCATTGATTTAAAAGATTTCTAATTAGCCGACATTTTATTTAACATGTTACCGTAAAGATGTGAGCTTTGTAAATACGTTTGTGACAGCTTCACAGTCACACAGTTTCTTCTGGTGATGATGTTCATCATCATACCAAATATCTTAAAAACAGTTTGAGGCACAGTACGGCAGCGGTGTAGTACAGATACTGTAGACGGTTTGTGGACTCCAGTCTCCGGACTCGTTATCGGCTGATAGCCGGTATCCTAACACTTCTTTTGTGGTTAGATGACTTTCTGTTGTCTTTCTGTTATGTTCCAAACAACATGGGCATGAGATGCCAGGGTTGTAAGTGGAAATAAAGCCTCGCTGCCTACATTTTGGAGACACCTCCAGAAACTGCCAGACAGACAGACGCGTTCTTGGAGCTCGACCGGGTCCCACGGCACGGCTCCAGGGAAGTGTCAGGGGCGCCATCCCCACGAGAAGGCAGCGGGAAGGTTGTGCACGGTTGCCTGTGGTTGCACGTCGACGCTGTGCTCTGTAAGCTCAGCCAAAATTTCTGGAAATAAGTTGCTACGGAGCTGCTAGATGGTGGTTACCTCCTTGACTTGATGGATGGGCAACATGCAGTGGAGCCATTGTAGGAAGGACCCTAGTACTGTCCACCTAGTGTAGTATTGTCAACTAGGGCTGTCCGAAGCTTGTACTTCATAAATTTCTCTTGATGTTGATTGCCCAATTGCAACATGCTTTTGGTGGTGGAGAAACAGGAGTGTCCGGAGGAAACCCACCCAGATACTAGAAGAACATGTAAACTCCACGCAGGAAAAAAACTGGGCCGAACCTTGTACCTTCTTGTTGTGATGTAGCAGTGCGAACCACTGCACCACCTTGCCGCCCTATTGCAGCTTGCATGCAACTTCTCGGGTTCTCTTACAAAATGTTACAAATTTTGAATGTCCTCAAATAAACGTGGGTGCACATGGGGCGCTTGGTGGCACAGTGGTTATAGAGCACGCCCCCCAGACCACAGGTCGAGCAGCACCGCAGATTCCCCCCAGTTTCCGATTTAATCCTATCACTATCTCCCTCAATAAAGAATTAAAAATGGCGCTTGGGCCCAAAAAATAACAGCATTGAATGGTTAAAACGCACAATACAACTCACAAACACAGCAACAAAGCACTGCTTCCAGGCAGTGCCTAATTCATCACCATAATATTTATTCTCACGCTGAAAAATGTTTTGTTCTCTGCTGGCTATGTGTTTGAAGTTGACGAGAGTCCAGCTCAACCAAAGTGTTTTTTTTGCCTGAAGTTAATTTCACATGTGAATGCTGTGTGCTTTTTGTGGAAAAAATATTCACCTGTTTCCAATGTCTCCACAACACTCCCAATGTGGTTTTAAAAATGTGTTCATTTTCAAAACAACAGGGGCATTGCACCTGTGCCACAATCGAATTAATCCAAAAACAAAAGACAATTTGTAGTCGACAGAACGCTGACGATTGCAGCTGTCGTGATTCACTGTAATGGTTGCAGTGTTATCGTTACCACCGGGCCGCCGAGAGACAAACACTGCCGAGGTGGTCGTCAGAGGAAGTTGAGTTTGACGTTTTGGAACATTTTGAATGCCAACGTCCAGCCAGCTTGTCCACCTTGCAGCGTTTGTGGGCGCTAAGCGCTAGCCAGTGGCTGTCCTTTGTTAACTGGCTAACAACAGGCTAACCATTGCCAGGCCGCCTCTTTGCAAAAACCATCATCCCAGTTTCTTTTGCGTCCAATCTATCAGATTTTCAACGTCGACTTCGGTGTCTAAAGTAATTTACTTAATATTATATATGACTGTTTATATAACCGTCCTTGTCCTGCGGCAACCAATTATCATTTTGAGAAGGATGATCACTACTTTCATGAAGAAAAACGTTTTCTTTTTTTTTTCAAAATGTATACTCAATTTTATGACTCTAAACATGGTTTTTAGGATATTAATATATATAACATTTTTTGGTACTGAAATATTTAATCAGACCTGGGATTGCTACGGAAATTCCTCGGAGTCAGGTTTATTGCCATTGTTAAAGACCCATGTTGACAGACTGGGGCATAGCATATTACCGGTTGCAATTCGGCAGATGTTAAGAGCAGTCATTGTGCAGAGCAGTCTATGTACGGGGACTGTATGGGACAGTCTTGTGAACAGAGACTGAAATTGTATGGGGCTTGTGTATGGACCCAATATACTGTGGCCAGTAAACACAGGCAATGATACAGTGAGGTGGGAGGTACAAGGATCGGATGTGGCTGAATGGCAGCAGGGAAGAAACTAGTCTTGTGACATGAGGCGGACAGAAGTTCTTCATCTGTTGAATATCTGTTTATTGGGATTGGAGATATATAGACATGGATGCGGGTAACGCTGTAAAGAAATAACTTGCTGCTTCATTGAGCAGGTTGAAGCATGGAGATGTGTGGAATGATGGGAAGTTTGTGCAGCTAATTGGTGTATTGCAATTCCTCCCTTGATGGATGGTTAGATTGGGTGTTGATGATGTGAAAACCAACAGTTGAACTGCCCATCTTTCAGAGGCTGGGTAGCTGTAACCTCCTGTGTGATGGAGAGGAGGAGTCCTCCCTCATCACCTGAGCTCAGTCCATTAGATGCTCTGGCAGCAATGCTGTTTTCTTTTCTGCAGATAGTGGGACCGTTGTGTTTTTCTCTGTCTGAGTTGAGGCAAAACACAACTTTATGTTGATGACCGATGGCGATGGAGATGGTGATAGGATGATCCATACGATAAGTCACTAGGATATAACGTTGAAAAGGTTTGATATAACAGATTATCCCAAAACCAAATTCCAAATGTATTTACTGACCTACTTTTTTTTTTAAGTAATTTTTTCCGGCGTCCGCGCCGTTTTTCCATCTTTATTGGATAGGATTAGTCGGAAACTGGGTTGAAGAGATCGCAAACAAGTCGACGAGCGCAGTCGAACTCGCGACACTGCGGACGCTGCGGTAGACACAGCGCCACTAACATGAATGGGGTCACGGTAGGTGCGGTGTCCATAACCTCTCGGCCAACGCGGACCACTTTACTGACCTACTTAATCACTTATGCATACATTATCTGTGGACGATATACCTTATAAAACTGATACACCAAAACGATGGTTTTGAATTGTAGCTATATTGAGTGTTTTCAGTATTTTTCCAAGGGTTTTTCTTGAGAAAATCGCAATTGGAATCTGAAAATCAAGACATCCTGGACAAAAGGTTGGATTTTCTTTTTAAGCGGCATCATAAGTTCAACATTATTCAACATTTGTGCACAAAGCATCCATTGAGTGCTCTCCTCATAAAATATGGTACCACATCTTCTCTGGTAGACAGGACATACTCCCCATTCAGGACGTGGCTTGTATTCAGAGCGATGTTCCTTCTCTGACTCTCAATAATCTGTTTTGGTAACCAGGGTCATACATTTCAGACAGACAAGCTGGCGGATGCGCGTTGAACAGATGTTTAGTTAGTGAAGCAATTGTGATTTCACCGCATAAGACAGACGTCCGTAACGGGAACAATGCGAGTATCCTAGGCCAGGTCACGCATTATGGCAGAACTAAAGATCAAAACAAATAATGTGTTTCTTCTAAGGTGCCCGAAGAACATTTCTGACGTAATCAGTAAACTTTAACAGAAGTCTATAACCAGTTCCTTGTCAATCTCACTCGAAGTGACCCTAACCCTGCAGAATTTAATTCCAAGTAGTTCCAAGATTTTCTTAGGTCATTATGCCACATTGATAACTTTTTTTTCCTGTTTTTCTTTTAATATACAACAACTTTATCGACCCTCCTGTAGCTTTCATTTAGGGGCATTGACTTGAAATTCTCTGCTCAATGTTAAAACACTATTAATAGAGGGCAAGACAACTTTCCAAGTTCTACCTCTTTCCAAACAGCAGCCTTTAGAAATGAAAAGAACATATTTCGAATGATTGAGTAGTTTGTTATTTTCTTTTTGTCAGAAAATGTGGATTTTGGGTAAAATCCTGCAGCCACAGAAAAGGGTACTAGGCCATATTATGAAGACCTTTCCTTGACACTAGCTGACCATGTGAGCCTGGGTAGCTAAGTGGGTAAGATTTCTGTCTGAGATGTCTTGTAAATATGCATGCAGGTCAACCAATTTAACTTTGTGGCTAACACAATGATGCAGATTTTTGCTACACACACACGTTCATATTACAAATGTCCATATTTCTAGCATGCCTTTTCCCCTCAGGCAGACAGGGAGCTGGCTCTGATGCTCTGTTCCACACCATCATCCTACCTTCACTTTCAACGATCTGTCTAAAAAATAATAATAATAATATTGAATTGGCTATTTATTCATGTCATGATTTTAATGTTCCTGAAAAATATTCTCCCAAGATAAATATGGGGTGGACGCGGCATAGGGGTGGTCTGGGTGTTGCTTAAAATCTCACAAATCAACATTGAGTAAATTAGAATCGACTTGGTTCTGTGTTTCTTGGGATAACTGGTGAGGGAGGAAGCCATGAGGAATGTAGAGAGTGATAGGGAGTAATGAGCGGTAGTGTAGGGGGACAAGGAGCTTATGGAGCTGTAGTCATTAGAGAGGGTTGGCAGAAGGAAGTATAGAGGGATGTGGGTGCAAGGAAGTGTAGGGAATAATAGGGAGTGTAAGATACTACAGATTGTAGGGAATTGTAAACGCTAAGAAGTGTAAGGAACTGTAGGTACTAGGGACTGTAGGGAAATGTAGGTGGCAGAGAGTGTAGAGAGCTGTAGGCACTGGAGAGTGCAGGCAGCTTTAGGTGCTAAGAAGATTAGGGAGCTATAGGCACTAGGGAGTGTTGGGAGCTTTAGGTGCTCAGTTGTTAGGGAGCTATAGGCATTAAGGGAGTGTAGAGGTGCTCAGGTGTTAGGAGGCTGTAGGCATCAAGGAGTGGAGCTAGTTCTAGGTTCTAGGGTCTTATATCTGGAGCTGGACGCACTAGGGATTCTAGAGGGGTTTAGGTGTGATGATGTTGGGGAGCTGTAGGCACTAGCGATTGTATAGAGTTCTAGGTGCTAGGGAGTGCAGGGCACTGAATTATCTAGTATTTTTTTTGCTGAATAATGAAGATTCGTCAACTAATATGATCTGATCCCTGTCCATCGGACTGAGTACATAGTCTCGGCTCTTGTAGCCGCAAGCTCAACCTGCTGTGCAGCTGGATGTTGCGCAAGAGCTCCTCAATGTCCTGTTTGTCTCCAGGCCACGTCTTCTTTAAAGATGTTTTTGCCAAACCTCTGTGTGTTCTGTGGTTAGCGCTCCTTTCACTCATCTCCTTTCCATCTCACCGCGCACCGTCTTTGACGAGACCGACGCAGTTAGCTGCGCTCTTTGTCACAGATTTCTGTGGCTTTCTAAACGGCTCGATGGCGTGACTGTGGTTTGTGTGCCTGAGTCGCAGTTCTCCGCCGGTGTCGCTCGCAGCACCGGTTTGCGTACGATTTGGCAGTTCGAACCGGTGACGGAATCGCGCAGCACGCTTTGAACAAAGGTACCTTGGCAGGCGTACCTGCGTTTGCTGAGACACTTCTGACTGCACTGAAGTTGACACACATTAGGTAAATGTGTCACATGATTAAGCAAATAGGTAGGCTTCCATACCCTGGGGTTTCACAAATAGCCTTATTCGAGTGTTATTCAAGTACTCCATTACTCCTAGACAAGGTGTTGTGCTGAACAGGACAAAGAGTACCTTTCTGTGTGGAGTTTGTATCTTGTGGGTTTTCTCAATTTCCTCCCACATCGCAAAAAGGTTCTATTTCATCCCTACTGACCACTAGAGGGCAGTGCTTAAAGCACTGACTATTCCCTCAGCAGTTCGCGTGTTTATACCAAAGACGTCACGTGTGATCTCTGGGTGACCCCGGAAGAGGTGTATATCACCTGATTTCACCCAGCGACTTAGTTCTTGGCTTGTTCTAGCGAAGAGGTTCATTCTTTCTTTTTTTATGTTATTCTTTGGTGCAAGCACCATTTTTCCAATTTATTGACAGGGTTGGCATGTAAGGGGGACGAGAGAGCGGAGAAGCAGACCGGCAGCATACTTTATGTCGGTGAGGGGAAGGGATCTCACACCAGCTGCATGCATTGTGAGACTAAAGCCACAGGCACAAGACTGTGTGCGGCTGGATGCAGCGGTCTAAACGACTCTTCCACAGAGCCAGCGGAGTTTTATGCTTTTAATGAAAAATGTGATTTTTTTTTTTTGGCAGAATGGCAGTAGTATTGCCCATATAACGGCAACAGTAAAAAGAAAAACAAACTTTCATACCAAGATCCCAGGGATCATTATCGACAACGGAAAACTGGAAGCGCTGCAACCCTAGTTCATGGACGCGTCAGTCACCTAATTTAGTGGGGATTGTATCCTCTCTCTGGGCCCTGTGTTATTCCCTGAAGATGCTTGGGTTTCACCACTAAACCAGACAAGTGGGGTTAGCACGGCGACCCCGGACCAAAACCATAACACATCTGCAGGAGGTCCCCTGCACTGTGAGCGAGGGATAGTAGTGTCAGACAGGGGGTACGCAATTTGATTATTTTGTTAAAAGATTTTTAAAGATGTCTGTTTCTGTTTGTGTGTTTCTGTTTGTCTGTGTGTTTCTGTTTGTGTGTTGCAGTCTGACCTGGAGCAGTATAAGAAAGCTCTCCTGGATGTGGGCTGTGACCTCTCGGCTCTGAACTACGTCAAACAGTGGAAGTATGTGTGTGTGTGTGAGTGTGTGTGTGTCTGCATCACAGCTTGTACTATAGATCTAGGACTTATCGGAAAGTTCAGTGTCTTCTTTGTAGATCATTTGTTATTTCCTTAACAATTAAGTCAAGTTTCTTCTGGCATCAGCGCCGCTTTTCATCTGTATTGGATAGGATTACTCAGAAACTGGGTTGAAGAGATCGGTGGTGGACATCGCAGACAAGCCGACAAGGGGAGGAGAACTTGCGGCACTGCCTTCTATGATTATTTCTGACACCTCTTGTTGTTACTAGAAACTAGACAATGTCGAGTCCAGCAAATGGCCTCACCATGTGCTTCTCTTTCAGGGCATTCACTAAAATGGCTCTCAACTACGGCAACAGTGCAGTTAAACCCATGGGGTGAGTAGAAAGCTCCCGTTTCCTCTCTCCATACACCAGACAAAGTGTCTCATAGTTACTGGATTAACATATCTCATAGAATAGGTCCTTTTCTTGCCCAGGTGGCCATGCTTCTGACCGGATAGATTAATTTCTCCTAGATTCGGTGTGTTAATGCTCTAGGGTAGTTTCATGAGCTGATGAGATTTTGGAGGCCTACAATTTCAAGATGGCTGCATTCAAGATGGCCAAATTTTTGTTTACATACTACTTTGCACAATGCACCTGTTGAATAAAAAAGCGTGCGTTTCTGGTTCTGTGCCTTTAAACACCTTCTTTCCGCCTCTCTGTCTGGGGATGTGCCCCTGCTGTCATGCAACAGATCAGGTCACTGGAATTCAAGGGACCACGGAGCTATTGCTGACTTTGCGTGGGCGCGTTTATGTGTGTGTCAAAGAGATGGAGAGGAATATGTCTCAGTTTCCTCGCTGGAGGCTGTAGTTCCTCAGTATATAAAACATAATGATAATAGTTTTAAAAACATAACCGCATAGAATCCATTACTGCTCATGGAGTGAGGAGGAGTAATGGATTGTAGCAGTAATGGAAGTAGGAAGCTTTGGTTGACCATTCCGAGGTTGTCTTCAATGTGTGCTTGCCAGGTTTTTGTTTAAACTTGGTAAAGAAGAACTTTCTGTAGGGAGTTTGTATGTTCTCCCCATATCCATGTGGGTTTCCATGTGGGTTTCCATATGGGCTCACGTCGGTTGTTCCAATTTTCCACACAGCACACAAACATACACTCTCTTCAGCCATGTCCTTAAACATGAACAGACATATCTGGAAGTGGTTCCCGGACTCTCTTAAGTGTCAGGCCATTTTCAAATTCAGAATATCGCAGTGACATTTTTTTTTTTCAACATTTGAGTGTTTTCTTTTCCAAGACTCATAGAAAATAGAGTTCTGTGTCCATGTCAATAATAACCATACCAAACGAAACTTCAGACTTTCTTTTATCATAAGAAAAAAAAGTTTGTTTGCAGCTGTTTCCATTCTTGAGTGATATTCCCCGGAACATGAGTGGTTATTACTAAAAATGCTGATTTCTGATCAAATTGCGTATTAAATGCGGGCGTAGTACCGATTTTCCACCACTGACTTACTAAATCGGTACTGCACCATTGGTGTGAACAAGGTTTTTAGAGTTGAAATGGTTGCCAGGGGGATTGGCCCTCTGACGTAACGGATTAGCCGGCTGGTTGGAAGTCAGGCCCATAGATAGTCTTTGCACATGCGGGCCGCGAGATCGCTTCCCACCACGGTCATATACAGCACATCCCCGCTCTCTCATCCTCCTTCCACACTAGTGGTGTTAACAAAATGAAAAAAAAGCACTTGCTTTGGGTTAAAAGTGTCAGTTATGTATCTGGACACTTGGTGGCCAAAACAAAAAAATATATATAATAAATTATGGTGGATTTAACGAGGACGTTTAACTAGAGCTGCAATCGATGAATCAATTAATCGATGATTCGAGTATTGAAATAATCGCTACTAATTTGATAATCGATGAATTGGCAGTGATTCATCGTTTCATGGTTTGTCCTATTCTCCGCTCAAACGCGTTGAATAAATGTTCCCAATGCAGTTTTTCCAGTGCCAAGTCCCCAGTACAAAGTGCGTTTGCGTGAACGCCCGATATGTTATCATTCAGCCTGTAAGAGTAGGCTCTTTCATGCTATTACTATAAAATGAAGATAGCGAAAGAGCAAAAAGTTTGTAATATTAACATTGTCAACTTTTAATATATTTCATGATCATAATTAATGCTAATAATCGTTCCGATTTTAAAGAAAATGGAATCGATTAATCGATTAATCGGCAGTAAAAATGGCTGATTAATCGATTATCAAAATAATCGTTAGTTGCGGCCCTACTTTTAACTATACCTTGTTTGTCTAAGCCCAGTGTTGTTGGTTCTGTGAACATCATTATATCTGTACTGATGAACTTGCCTGCTTTTGGGGTGGGCCCAGAATTTGCGGGGGGTGCAAGCTCTGCTCGTTTCATCAGAGCTTCTGACGCTCTGTCTCTCCTTCTGTCTCTCCAGCCTGTTCTCCAGGGTGATGAACTCCGGATCACAGTTTGTCATGGAGGGAGTGAAGAACCTGGTCATCAAGCAGCATGTGAGAACACTAACACACTCACACAATAGGATGCAGCCTGGCAAGCCAGAACCAATGAATAGTCCACGCATCGTACGCGACTAGACAGTCCGGTGGGTCTGGACCAACCAGGCAGACCAATCAGATTTTAGGGCAAATTTGGGCGGTCCAACCAGAACACCGTTATTGTGGGCCTTGTTCAAATCGCGACACAGGTCTCCATGTCACGCTTACTGCACTGTTTCTTTTTCAAGCCTGCTTAATCCACACCAAATTATCATTCAAGTCATGTGCCATGCGTGGATGATTCATTTGTTCTGGCTTGCCAGATATTTTACGAATGCCGATAAACACTTGTAAAATATCGGCATTGTTCTCGGTGCCCAGAAATTTGTATCAGTGCATCAGTAGAACAGATACAAGGGCAGATCTTAGACATTCATAATAGCATGCACATGAGCACACGGACGTCCATGCACAAACGTGCACACCACGCATCCAGGCACGATCACGGCAGCCGAACGGAAGCGATACTGTCGCAGAGGATGATGGGTGGTGGGGGCTAATGGCAGCGGTAACCATGGCAACCGCACAAACAACACAAGCTCCACAGCCACCGGAGCTTTGAACCCCTGATGATGGTGATGATGGTGACGGTGATGATGGTTCGCTGGATAAGGTCTTGGAAATGTCTTGTGAAGTTCTGTGTAATATCACGCACACACACAATTGTATGCCTTCTGTGTAATATCACGCACACACACAATTGTATGCCTACACACACACACACACACACACACACACACACACACACACACACACTGTTGGATGCCTACACACAAACACACACACAAGACTATGATGGTGTTCTATATTGGCATGTCTCTGTTGTGTTTGGACATGTGAAAACACCAATCACTCAACTTGAGCACAAATAACATTTGTTCCCTCCCCCTCTCCCTTCCTCTCTCTTTCTTGGCCTCTCAATTTCTCTCACTTCCTTCTCTCTCGCTCGCCCATCTTTCATCCTTCTCGTCTCATTTTCCCTGTCTCACTCTTATCTTATCTTCTCTCTCTCTCTCTCTCGCTCTCTCTCCCTCTCTCTATTTCTGTATCTGTCTATCTCCAGAACCTCCCAGTGACCAGGCTAGTGGACAACCTGATGGAAATGAAGTCTCACCCGGTAAGCGGTCCTCCCCTCACATCACTCTTAGAGAAGAGGACTCTGACATTATTCCATGTTGTTGCATTGCCACCCACCGGCCGTGCTACTGTTCGCCACATGTACTTGATACATGCCCATTGGTTTTATTGTCTGTTCCTGCAGCATAATCTACTGTTTCGTAGACAAAATCTACCATACATTCATCCTGCCGGTAGTGCTATACAGCCTCGAATGTGTAAACTGGACCTCAAAGTGGAGTGATATTATCGAAACATTCCAAAACCACGTCATGCGGCACGGTGGCGCAGTGGTTAGCATTGTTGCCTCACAGCTAGAAGGTCCTGGGTTTGAATCCCAGCCCGGACAGGTCCTTTCTGTGTAAAGTTTACATGTTCTCCCCATGTCTGCGTGGGTTTCCTCTGGGCACTCCGGTTTCCCCCACCACCAAACAGTCACTGGCTCACAATCTGGAGTTGGCCCCCGGGCCATAGCTGTCCACTGCTCCTCAGGGATGGGTTAAATGCGGAGGAAGAATTTCACTGTACTTTTATGTATGTGTGACGAAATAAAGTATCTTATCTTATACGATGGATGACAGGACACACAGAAATAAAACAACTCTGCAGACTAACCTCACTCAAACCAATAATGACAGTAATCAAAAGCAGTGTCCTAAAACTATATGGACACATCAAGCAACCCCCAAACAGGAATGACAAAACTCTGCATCAAGAAAATAGTGGTTCGCAAGAGAAGCAGAGGCAGACAACCCAAAAGATGGCATGACACAATACATGTCATAATGACATTGCTGGGAGAATTTGGTATTAGTAAATAATTATGTAATTATACATTTATGAACAGGAACAAATTACCTACTGCAGAAAGAGGAATGCTGCATCCCAAATCTCATCTTAACTCTAACGTTTGTTTTCACACTTTTTTTCTTTTGGTCCTCCCTAGGCCAAAAAAAAAAGTAATTTTGGAAACGGCACTTTTAACACCAAATGTTAGCTAGATAACTTCTTGTTTGTTTGTGTGTGTGTGTGTGTGTGTGTGTGTGTGCTTGCTGGTGTGTGTGCATGATCCAGAGGAAAGCTAAATCATTAAGTGACTATAAGACATTCTTCGAAATTTGAGCTAGACCAGCCTGTGTGTGAGAGGGTGTGCATGCGCATCTGAGTGTGTGTGTCTGTGTGTGTGCACGCACTGTGGTGTGCAAAGAAAGCCAATCTTTGGTGCAGAACGATCTACCTGGCTTCTTGGTGCCTCCACATTCCACGGCATTCAGACAAAAACACACTGATACAAATAGGCAGGAACGCACACAGACACACACTCGCACTAGGCTTTCAGACTCGTATGCAGAGACTGAGACGTTCGCACACCCACGGGGAAGTGCTGTCTGTCAAAGCGCCCCCTATACGTCTGGCAGATGAGCGTCCACATCACTTCATCATCCCCACGCATGTCAATGTACCGAGGCCCTCAATGAGACTAGCAACTACCCCTGTGATGGTGCATAGTAGACTTGGGAGATGTCAGAATCATCACTTTATTGCTAGTCTGGCAAGCCAGAACAAATGTATTGTAATGAATGGTGCCGCCGAGGCTGAGGTGCCGCGAGGCATGCTGGGATCGAAACCATGAGTGACAGAGCTGTCGCTTGCGGAGGGGTATAAGTACGATCTGGATGATGCTTAGCAGGTAGCCAGGCTGGCCTCTTGTCGACCGTCATCCAGACGTGCCTTGCCTGGTTACACTTGACTGCTCCTCCGAGTGGAGGCACCCCAGCCATTACAGTATTGGCCACGCATCGAATGTGACTAGCCTCATTTGGTCTAGATTAAGCAGGCTTGAAAAAC
>OMKY01125277.1:0-10869 GCA_900302395.1 Bregmaceros cantori | reverse complement strand
TAGTCATTTAATAGCTAGAGGCTAGTAGGCTACAACGTATACCTGGTGAGAACCCACTGGCATTTGGAATAAATATCTCACATAACGACAGGAAAAACAGTTCCTATCGTTGTTTTGTGATGTGATTTACTATTGAGTTATTGACAGGATGATTGCTGATTCATTCATTCATTCATTCATTCATACACACATACATACATACATATATTTATATATATATATATTTATATATATATATATATATATATATATATATATATATATATATATATATATATATATATATATATATATATATATATATATATATATATATATATATATATATATATATATATATATATATATATATATAATTTGTAGAAAAACTGCACAGAGGATGAGTTGATCAGGAGTTTTAAACAGTAGTTAATTCACAGTTCAAAGGTGTGGAAGGCTCTCTGCTTATCTTCGGATCGTTGTGCAAATTCATGGTCAGGTGGTCCGGTGCCTGGATGGAGAGGAATCCTGCCGACAGACTAAATTCCAACTGGCAGGTCAGGACAGCGACTAGTTTAAACAAGTGTTAAAACCACTCCCCAACTCTGGTCAGCGGTTAAGAGGTTAATTCGCTTATAGTTGACATGCCTATAAGGTTATTCCCAAAGCACTGTGCTCTTAAATGATGTGGTGAACGGTTTAGCTCTCTATACATATTGTCGTGCGGTTACTTCCCGGACATGCAGAGTGGAGGCGTGGAATGATGGCACGTCAAGGATAGAGATGTAGCCGAAGCCAGGATTTACTCTCCTATTACACAGCCGATACTGGCGAGCCGTAGAACTAAGAACGGGTAGGTTCTGAGCAACACTCACAGTATAAGTCGTTGAATCGCTGGTGGGGTTGTGCCCAGGGGGTCCCGAGTACCGCGGAGGATCTACTCAACTCTGCGCTTTACTCTGTATACAGAGATGGGGCTCGACGTTTACTTAACTGGACCGGAAGATAAAACTGACTACTTTCGCGGGCTATTACCCAGACATCCGCTCACACACACGCACGCTCACGTTCGCACACACATCACGCACGGCCCAGCATGCACACGCATACACACTCTATTATAATGCTATAGCCAGAACTGTTCCCTTGTCACAATATTTACATTTATTCTCTTCTGCGGACAGGCCTCACTTATGTGCAGGCAGTAAGAAGGGCTCAGAACAGAAACCACTGGCGTGCTGTGGCATCCAACCCCCATGATGGGGACAGAACATGATGATGATTTTCGTCTGTGGACTGGTTATGTGCAGGAGTGAGTGACTAATTATTGCTGACTTCATTTAATTCATTGTGTGGGTGGATGGATAAACATATTGACAAAGGCGTACAGGCCATAGATGACAAACTGTACACAGCTGTGCTAACAGCAACTTCACACAAATGTAATTATTTTTATTTGCCTTGCCCATTTTGTGTAATTAGGCCTAAACTCCCACCATAAATCTGTCATCTCAGGGTTTCCACGCCACTGACCTGCGCCGGGGTGGGAGCTGCCGGAGCAGGTTATGTTTTTGGTCACATTGGTTTGTCCCCTGGATAACAGTAAAAATTGAGCATGGATCTGAATGAAAATTTGCAGAGTTGTTGGAAATGACGAAAGAAAGAAGTGATTAAATTTTGGTGCATTTCTGTAGCCTATAAGTAAGTACTTCATTATTATTATCATTAACGGATGAGCGATCCCCGTTCTCCGCAGTGACGTCACACCGCGTAGCTGCGACTCCCGTGTCTGCACCAAGCAACATAATCGTACTTAATCACCAACACCTACAGATAGATGGATGGAAAGTTCCTAACCTGGTTAGTGCACGGGGTGGTCAATGAGACGTTTCCATGTAAAAATCTGAGTGATTGGTTAGGTCCAACAGCGTCAACGATTACAAAGGTCTAGCGATGTGCGATGCCTGAACGATGCATTTGTTCTGGCTCGCCAGCCTACTACTCTACGAGCACTTGCATTGATAATGGGTTGCCAGACATACTGCTAGCACTAACAGTACTATTTTTTTTTGTACCAATAATGCGCATGTTTGCAATCCGAGTGCTTCCAGTTTTAGGTTTGTTTTTTTCACATCCCACTCCCTTTGTATTTGGAAGTTAATGCATGGATTTGTTTGTATGAAACTGCCATATTTTACAGCCAATATGCAGCACTTATTGACCATATTGTGCATTTCGGGTGGGCGACGTATATGTGGTGGTACACTTTAGTTTACTGTTGTGACAGGTCATGTGATGTGTGCATGGACACTTCAGTCTCTGATATGTGGTATCGTCTTCAGATAATGCTTTCTGGATTCTCTCTCTAAGCTGGCTCTGTATAAGGCAGGAGCCTATATGCTACTGTGGTTGGTACATAGAGTTGCTATCAGCTTATGATGTAGGACGAGATGACCTAGCTATTGCTGTAGCCATGTTTTGGGTTTAGGCAAGTTTTATGCAACATTTTTTGCATACTTAAGGATCACATTCGACCATGTCTTACATACTTCCGTCAAACACCTTTCTCCTGACGAATAGGCTAATCTTAGCCACCAGATGCCCAGTGACCTGCCCATGCTGACTCCCGCTGAAGCTCATGAACTCACTTTTGCTTCCATTAAGAGCCTTTTACTACCTGTGGCTTTTAAGCCTAAAGGCTTGTGTGGCGTTTTAAGCACTTTCTTTATTGTCTCTTAGCAATGTAATGGGCACATTTTTTTTGTTATTTTTTAGACCCAGGGGACATTTTTCATTCTTTATCGAGAGAGATAGTGGTGGGATTAGATTAGAAACTGGGAAGGACATGCAAACCTGCGGTGCTGCTCAACCAGTCGACGCGCTAATCTAATCTAATCTAATCACTTTTCCACCGCCCGCCCAAGGCACATTCTTTTTAAATTCCTTTTCATGTGCTTTCACATTGAAAATACAGACACCATATTTATGTTTGATCTCTAAAAATTTGAGTGGAGTGCATATCCAATGATGTAGGTCGCAACGGTGTGCCTCTTCATTATGGATGCATTTCTTCCTATCTCTTAGATATCAAGACGATTTCAACCTCCACTTCTGTCAAACACTCTTGATATTCAAATCCAAAGGGTAAATATGGAACTTGTGTGTGTGTGTGTTTGTGTGTGTGTGAAACAGATACATTTATTAGAAGCTTTTGTGTATTTGGTTCTTGTGTTTGTGTGTTTTTGTGAACCTTTTGTTTTTGATGAGACAGGTCAGGCATGTGTGTGTGTGTAGTCTGAAGATGACTTGGTGTGAGACAAAAGTTGTGCTTCCGTTTCTGTGTCTCTGCAAGTCTGCCTGCATACAGATACCTCTGTGTACGTACACGCGTGACTCTGCGCGTACGTCTTGTGTTGCGTGTGAATATGCAGGCCAGCTGGTGTCGGTGCGTCGGCGAGACTTTGACTGAGTTGCGGGTCTCGGCTGTCATGTTCCACATTTCACAGCCGGCTGCCCCGTACGGACTGACGTGCAGCGGGAGGCCAAGGAGGATGTTGGGCAAGGGAGGTGAAGAGGGGATGCCTGACACGAGGCAAAGTGGGGGAGTGAGAGAGAGAACTGGCCGATGAGCGTTGTTTCAATAACAGGAGGGTGTCACAGCCAGGCGCCTTGGCAGCCCACCAAGAGAAACTACTAGATATACTGATATACATTTGTTCACCGTTTTTAAGCAATACTGGCTGGCACCTGGTCGTTAAAGTAGTTTTTAAGTATGGTAAAAGTCGGGGAAAAGTACTCACAATCTTCCCTAAGGTGTTCTAGTCAAAGATGGCAAGTAACGAAGAACAAATACTTAAGTACTGTATTTAAGTCGTTTTTCCATATATCTGTACTTTTAGAAGAACTTTTTTCTCTGATGACTTTTTACTTGTACTGAGTAGATTTTTAACAAATATTTCTGTACTTCTACTCCTTAATTTCCCCAAAACAGGCTCATTACTTTTTTTGCGCACCGATGGTAGGTGGTAGTGATATGAATCGTGTGACTGAGCCAGTAGGGGGCGGTAATGCCAACTGATGTTAATTTCAATGTTCGGCAGTGGGATTTATGAACCTTAAGTAAAGTAAGTTGGGATAGATTTTTAACAATTTATTCAAACATTCAAACATTTTTGAACTGGCATTGAAAAAGTAAATTTTATATACAATTTCACTTTTTTTTACTTTGTACTCGATACTTAAAAAATACTTTTGAGTACATTTTAGAGCCTGTACTTTTTATTTTCAAAAATACTTTTTGAGTATGTTTCTGAGTCTGTACTTTTTACTCTACTCGAGTAGACATTTGGATCAGTACTTTGTAGTCGTACTTGTAGTTGTTTTTTCCACAAATGTATTTTACTCTTAATCAAGTAAGAAATTTGGGTACTTTTGCCATCTCTGGTTCTAGTGAAGTAGATCCTGTGTGCAAATGTAACTAATTTCTTTATTCAAGTTGGAAATGTCATTAAGAATGCCATATTATTTTCAAACACGTGCTATTTTGTATAAGTGTTCCATATAATGGTGAAAAAGTGAGGAAAAACCAAAATGGTCAATTTCTTTATAGTCTAGTTATAGATCCAAAAGTTTGTACAGCAACTTCTCAATTAAAACACATATGTGTTGTATGCAGTGCAATGCTCTATATTCAGAATTAGAATCACTTTTATTGCCAGTCATGCATAAACACACTGGAAATTGACTTCGGACATTTGGTACACACCCTGGTACATTAAATATAACATAGTAAAGAGATAAAAATAACACTGTGAGAAAATACTAAGTTAATAAATGACAAAATATAACAAATAGTGTTTTAAAAGGCATGTGTTAAAAGGTTTCCTGTGTTTATTGTCGGTATGGGGAGTCATGGTAGACCTTTTAAAACTTGTTTCGGGCGGTTTTGTGAGTGCTTTATGATATTTAGTGGGCATTTTGAAGTCCTCCCTGAAAAAGATAGTTTCGAAATGTAGATGTCTGACTTATAAAGACAGCTAGTACTGTATACGTATATGCATTCATGTATACACATTATCATCACCTAAAGTATTAGGGTGAAACTCTGTCAAACGATTTCAACCAATAACCAAAAGATGGTAATATAGCATGTTGAGTTTATTTACATAGCATACAATGTGGAAATATATCAAAGTTGCCTTAGAGCAGGTCATTTGTTGGCGTGTGTCGCAGTCAGGGCTCTGAACCGGTTCAAGGAACGAAAACGGAAACAAACAGAATTTTGCAGAATTTTACGAGGAGCGGAAACGGAAACGAAAAAAGATTTCTTCAACTGTTCCAGAACAGGAACGGAACATTATGAAATCCACAAAACCGGTTAGAAACGTTTTTTTTTTTCTGTTCTCTATATATTTTAACATATCCTATGTCTGGGAGACTATTTCCGTCAGTCATCAAGCCCCAGGTATCTGGGGCTCCATCGTGTGGACAGACGTGGAAGTGAATGTAATGGCGTTTTAAACACAGTTTTCACGTTATTACAGTTACACTGAAGTCCACCAAATATATTCTGTATAAACTATATCCAAGTTAACATTGCACAATATGAGGAACTTTAAGAACGAACAGAATTTTTGCGTTCCGAACCAGTTCAGGGCCGATATTTTGGTGGCGGAACGGTACGAGAACGAAAACGTTAAACATAGGCCTGTCTGAACCGCTCGAAACGGAACGTTTTAAAAATAATTTCGTTTTCCAGCCCTGGTCGCAGTCCTTTAAAATCCCCCATTGAACATGTAGGAGTGTGTGTGTTACTTGCCTATGGAATGGATTTTAACATTTTTGCACGGGTGGTCTCTTCTGGCAAGCTCTCTTGACCCACGGTGTCCACCATGCCGCTTCTGGGCACGGGAGACCGCCAAGGATGTCGCGCAGAAGTGGCATGTTGGATATCGCGCGTCGGCCCACTACGATACCTCCGAACAGGCCCTCCGAGGTCCAACTGGATCCGCAATCTGGAGTTCGGCAGGGGATTGGAACGATGTCCCCTTCAATTCCCTCTATATGCAGGCCGAGCCCTCTTTCATTATGTGTCGCACAGCACGCATGTGCAAGACTAACTATGGAACAGCCTCCCCATCCACATTTGCCCAGCTACTTCCCCCGAATCTTTTAAGTCCCTCCTAAAAACTCACCTCTTCTCTCTGGCTTTTAATTGTTAGCTTTAGTGATGCTCCACCTCAGCCCATACTTCCATTTTAATTCCATTAGCCTCCCTGTTTTTAATATGCATTTTATTTTAAACCACACTTTAACCTACACTGTAATATTTTATTTTTTGTACTGTTTTATATTTATTCAATGTCTTGTAAAGCACTTTGGTACAGTTTTACACTGTTGTAATTTGTGCTCTATAAATAAATTTGACTTGACTTGACTTTGTTTACAAAAGTGTCTTGGGTGGGAATAAGGCAGTCTGAACACAACCACGATAAGTCAGCCCCGGAACTAACCCACACTAAAGCCGGGACGTAATGTGTTCTAATTTTAAATATTATTAAATTCTGATTACGGGTTGAATATTGCCTTATGGGATTGACTCCACATTGCACCTGAGTGCACAAAGCACAGTCATGCCAGCAGTCAATCCCAGAAATGATTACCAGTTGTTCATACTTTTCCTTTAATCAACGCAGCACTCATACATACAACCGTATTGTGTTGTGGATTTAATTTATACATCTGTTTAATGTAGTGTATGTGTACATACACATTGTAATATGTTCAAATGTACATACAAATGTACATTAACAGAGATGGCAAGTAACGAAGTACAAATACTTAAGTACTGTACTTAAGTAAAATTTTCAAGTATCTGTACTTTTAGAAGTATTTTTTTCTGTGATTACTTTTTACTTGTACTGAGTAAATTTTTAACAAAAATATCTGTACTTGTACTCCTTACTTTTACCAAAACAGGCTTGTTACTTTTTCACTTTTTTCACAGGGTAGGATAAGATGTATAATATGAGTCAGTAGGGGGCGCTGATGCACAGAGTACAGTCCCAATTATTACGTTAATAAGTGGTTTTCATTTAGTCCCAAGATATGAGCTAAATTAGTCTAGGTTGTTAGTAATATATTCAAAACATAACATTGGCAAACTAACATTGAAAAAACATACAATTTTATTTTTAATACTTTGTACTTTATACTTTCAAAAATGCTTTTGAGTACATTTTAGAGCCTGTACTTTTTACTTTCAAAAATACTTTTTGAGTATATTTGTCAGCCTGTACTCTTTACTTTACTCAAGTAGATATTTGGATGAGTACTTTGTAGTCTTACTCGAGCTGTTTTTTTAATAATGTATTTTACTCTTACTCAAGTAGGAAATCTGAGTACTTTTGCCATCTCCGACCATTAATAAAGATAATGATAATATTAATAAGACATATAATGGCAACGGAGCATCAACTTTATTCTGTTTGTTTATTATGTTGCTTATTATTTACCTCATGTTATTCGCAGTGGAAATCACTACATGGACATGCATTCTATAGAGATTTTCATGTTGAAATGGTATGATCCATATTGTTTCGACAGATTTTGAGCATCTCTCCAGCTCTGGTCGGTAGCCAACAGCCAAAACCTCTCACACGCTTTCCTTCCCACACATGGTGGAGTGGTGCATTCTGGGAAATGTACCAACAGACCAGCCAATGCTAATTTGATGTTGTTGACCTTGTCTGGCATGACTTCATGCTAACTAGCTGCGGTCCGGGCTAACACACACACATGCTAACTAGCCTTGTTTTTGGCTAACCCTTGCACATTGACGTCCAAAACCTTCCCTTTTTTTCGCCCCCAGAATCCTATTATATGCCCCAGGTGTCACCAGAGACCCTTAAATTGTTTGAAAAAAAAAAACGCTGTACTCTCATTTTCCCCAAAGGCTGTATGAAAACTGTGCGCCTCCTGAGAGAACTCGCATTCAGACTTTTTAGGCTGCATTGAGAAAGTGTCGCCTGTGTGAAAATAGTATTGTCCATTAGTATATTTCCATCTGCTCATTGTTATGGTCTGAGTGCTATTTCTATACACGATGCAGTGGGAAGCCTCGGTTGGTGAGAGTGCTGTAGTGGAGGCAGCCTGTTTGTCCTCTTTTGTGTTGAATTTCCAGTGTAAAAGGAGGGGTACCATCCGCAACGCTCGCACATGCACTTCCAGTAAGATGCATTGTGCACGATTGTAGTCTTATTTTCCTGAGAGGGCATTGCGACTTCTACATTGTATGTCTACCTGAAGAAGTCATTTGGTTGCCTTAATACTGGTTGCCTAATAATATCATCTGTGTCTGAATATTCAGTGGTGTCCACTAGATCTGCAACTGATTAATCGATCAATCGATGATAATCGATTATTGAATTAATCAGCAACTAATTTGATAAACGATTAATCGAGAGTGATTAAACGTTTCTTTGTTTGGTCACTCCTCTGCTTAAATGTGTTGAATATGTTGTTCAACATTTGCAATATCAACAATGTTTCAGGTTAATAATCACTACAATTTTGTGCGCCGCAGTAGCCCAGTCTGTTAAGAGTGAGTACACTGCATGGCACACCAATGCCATATGTGTGGGTTCACTTTCCTTCCTCCCCCTTCTTCACCCTATTTCCAGGCAATCCTGAATAAAGCTCCGAATGGGGCCCAAGACATTTGTTCCGAAAATACAAGTGTTCCGATTTCAAAGAAAAAATTAACAGATTAATTGTCGGAAAAGATGGCCGATTAATCGATTATCAAAATAATCGTTAGTTGCAGCTCTAGTGTCCACACAGGTCCATATGTCATGTTTGTGTAAGATTTATATTGATGCTAATCAAAGCTTTGTCTTGCCTTGAAGCAGACACTCCCCACTGGCAGTTACAAATCGAGCCAGGGTGCATTGAATTGTCATGACGTGAAGCAGGCAGGAGCAAGGAATCCAGACAAGATAAAAAAACAAGTTTTATTTTCTGCTTATTACTCTCTAAACCAAGGGTGGGGACCTTTTTCCCACCAAGGGCCGTTTGCAAATTTATAAAATTTACCGAAGGCTCTATTTTGGTGGCCATTTGAGTTTTAGTCTTAAAACACTTAGACACACACAGACACACAGACAGGCAAACACTGTGCACTGTGTTATTTCATAAAAAATGGCTGTTACGGTTCCTGCTGGTAGTTGTTAGAATTACCATAGCACATGCAATATAGAATTATGGATGCATGTTAAAGGTGCGTGCTTGGTGGAACTGGATACAATGCCTACTAGGCATTAAGCCCAAGGAGAGTGTAGTTTAACTCTCACAAAACTCCAGAGATACTAGCAGAATAATGTGAGTATGAATGGAGACTCACAATAATAATTTAGCTCTATGCAGACAGACCGCAGAAGCGACTACTCGGTGCGATCGGGCCGAACCAGCTGATCTCATTAACACACGATGGAATTTGTACGAGAGTATCAGTGACTCGAGACGGCCACAACTCGTCATGGTGCCAAAGCACCACGGGTAACAATGGCTAGTTAAGGGAGTCGTTGATGCTTGTGCCTCTACAAATTACATAGTAGTCATAATAGCCATAGCAAACCTTACCATCAATGAAATAATAGCTTATTAAACACGTTAAACCAGTGGTTCAACAATTGAGTGTGAAAAACTGAATATGAAAACATATGTCAGCAAGCCACAGAGACGCCAGTAGCTACGTCATGCACCCCAGATAGCCCCATATCGCTGGAGGCACCAGAATCTCAAAGCTTAGCACTTAAACAAAGTGTCTTGTCTAGAATCTTGTTTTTTTTTTTTTAAAGCAAGCTGCTTTCATCCGATTTTTTTTTTCCTTTTTCCCCTGCGTAATTGCATATCACAGAGAGGCTGCATGCGAGAGACTCTCGGACAAAGATAGACACTGAGACAATGAGGTACAGGCGTCTTAATAAGGGCTCATGGGCCTGCAACCTTTTTCATGTGTCAGTTTTGAACAAGCAATTTCACAAAGACTGCTTCAGAAAGTGAGGAATGGAAAATGGTTCACAGTCACTTCCCATTCCCTCGCTGAGTTATGCATTGTGCTGTGGATATGTGAAAATACAATAAGTAAAGCAATTTGAGTTAGACTTTGAGTTGAGACTTTGTGGGGGGTTTTTTTCATTTGTTTTTTTCCTTATTTTAGGCATGTACTTTTTGTGCATTTTCCATAAACTCACCTTAAGAGGAGACCCTGTTGTTGTTCATATATATTAATTCAATGTAAATTGAAGATACACCTATGACATATTTTTACCCTAGTTCAATCATGCAGCAAGCGAATGCAGGTGCTTTCTGTGATCTAAACCCAATGGCCCCTTCGTTACACCACTCTTAGAATAGGGTAGTGTTAGCGTATTCGTCCTGCTCCCAAGTCGTACCTGTTGACTTCTGTCCGTCAGGAAGGTATGCATCCACTGGCATGTGTGGCCAGGGACAGAAGGATGTGTCAGTTTGGTGTGGAGTATTTCAGGGTCTATTGTGTTGAACGCAAAACTAAAGTCAAGAAAGAGGATCCTAGCATAGATCCCCTTGGATCCAGGTGGCAGAGGATGCCCAATGTTGACTGCATCATCGGCTGATTTGTTGTGCCATGCTCTCTGCAGCATGCCCTGGGTCTTCCATCCCATGAGGCATGACCTAAACGCCTTCCTATATATCTGTCAATCTCCTGTTTCATTGTTCCTCCACTCGTGAACTAGACTCTGAGGTACTTTAACTCATCCATTTTGGGTAGACTTCTTACCCGACTTTTCCGGCTGAGAGTCATGGCCTCAGACTTGAAGGTGTTGATCGGCATCACAGCCGCTTCACCTG
>OMKY01125246.1:0-12122 GCA_900302395.1 Bregmaceros cantori | reverse complement strand
AAGGAATTTCTGACAAGGAAGGAAAGGAACGCGACCACCAAGCGATTCAAGGCGACCAACTTGCGAGGAATAACACGATGGAATGACAAACTATAACGTGAGGATTGAGCCTTGACTCCCGTGAGGCAAACGATATGTGATCAAAACATGAGTTTGCGCAACAACCGCGCGACCGGCAGAATTATCACACCGAGTGGCGAGTGACACAGCGACGGGTCCGTCTCTGGTGTGTGTGTGGGCAGCTGGGCTGCTGCAGACTTCAGACACTGTGATTCGCTCAAATCGCTATCAATCAAACGGGATCTGCGTCCACCCGACACGAAGTCACGCCCATTCCCAATTTCCCCATGTTAGTTAATGCCAGAAGCTGCCGGAGGCCCGGCGTCCGGGCGGGAACAAAATTCAACATGTAAACCAATCGCTGTGCAGTTTCAATGTGTCTCTTTTACGGTCAGCGTACCAATTCATGCTTTCTCGTTGAAGCCCCATTGACGTAGCGCAGTCCGGGGGCGTGTCAAAGCAGATCATTTATGCATTTCACCGTATAAGTTCAGATGAGCTGGTTACAACTCACTCGCTGACACAGAGCGCAACGGAGAGAATGAAAAGAAACGGGAATAAAGTCGTATCAGTTAGTGATAAAAAACGATTATGAAGAAAAATGTAGCACATTGTAGCACATATTTAGTCAATGGCATGTACACACAACAAACAGTAAATTTGACCATTTATTTTTCTGACATGTTAGGGGAAGCTGGGCTTCCCTTGCAGTCTTAAAGCAATCGCCCCTGCATCACACATATCCCAGAAGTAATTTTGCTATGAAATGAATGGGGATTCTCTGAAGTACTGGGCGCCTCCCCCACTGCAGTGCATACTGGTATGTGTCAAGTGTTCGGTTGAGTAGGTAACTGGACCCCTGTAGCGGATGACATGATGGTGTTGTGGAAACTGTTAGTATATTGGCTCTCCTATTGCACGATCGGCCATGATGTTTTTGTCTGGTGCTGACATGTGCTGACAAGAATGGTCACTCTAAGTTGCATGATCAGAATTGTGCTATTATATATTTTTGCTACTATGCTGTTATTTTTATTGTGTTATATTCTCACAGTGATATTACATGATATTTTTACAATATTATTTATATTTTACCATACCAGGGTACCGACCAAATGTCCAAAGTCAATTTCCAGTCTCGGTATAAGCAAGACCCAGCAATAAAATTGATTCTGATTACACACAAACAGCAACACTCTGTTGTCACCCCTGTTTTGTGTTGTGCGGGTGCTGCTGCTATGTTTTATAAGCTTTTTAGTCCTTTCAATTGCTTATATTCCATTGATTTGTGCTATCTCTGGGTATGCTGTCTCTCTGTATGTCATGTTGGCATGTCTGCCTGGTAATGTCTTGTCATGAGGAGCACGTTTGAAACATGGTGCTTCTGCAAAATGTATTGCCCATGTGGGACATAATAATAAATGAACTTGAACTTGTCGCTATTTCAGTACTTTGTTTATTACTTTATTACTATTACCTTGTCCAAATCTCTCACACTACAATACCTGTTAGCCTTTTTGTACACCCCCAATGTGTGTGCCTTTGGGGTGGGGTGTCTGCGTATTGGGAACAAGAACATGATGTCAATCATGGCAGCCTGCTTCCACAAAAAGAGTATCACCTCCTCGTTTCAGGCGGAATTGCATGATACACGTGCCATTGTTTACATTCCTGCATGCGCGCTGCCGAGAGCCGACATGCCTGGGAATCGCTGCGTTAAAGGCTATCTAGCATCATCGCGCAAGTTCCATTTCTTTCGTTTCCCCGCATGGAACCTTACCGCAATCCGACGAGATGAAAAGACGCCGTCTTCATGGCTCCTGCTGCACGAGAAGACCTGACCATCCACTGTATTCTGCACGGGACGAGGGTGTGTTCGCTACATATCCTTTCAGGTTCCATTCAAGTTACCTAAAATATTTGTCAAATGAGTTGCGTTTCCTTCGCACCGACTTGGTGCGTCCGAGATGCCTCACAACGCTGCGTGTTGAACCACGTGACCACGTAAGGACCAACGGGGTGGCCGCATTATCTTGGAGGCTCCAACTTGTAGCTTAATGGAATATGCAGGTGCGCGCAGGTCGCACCGGTCGACATGCGAACGGGGAGCGGCTGTTGACATTCGAGGCCGCTCCTACTACGTATAATGAACTCCTCCACAACCAATGCGATGCATTTGGAAGCGGACTCGAACACAAGTCACGTGATCGCTCGATCCTAATTGTCTGCTTGGGAATGGTTGGAGGGTGTGCTTATTTTATTTGCATATTGATATTTTATTAAGTATTGAGAAACACTTTATTTTGCCTCGCATGACACAAATAGCTTATGTTATGTTTTGATTATGAGTATTATGATTACTATTATTATTATCAAGAATAATAACGTGTAATACCTGTTTGTAATCACTCACCCTTTACGCCACCAATCCTCTCTCTCTCTCTTCCTCCCCCTCTCTCCCTTTCTATTTATCTCCCTCTCTCTATCTCTCTCTCTCTCTCTCACCCTCCACAAGATGCAAAAAATGATGCAAAACAGCACTCACAGCTGGGCCTCATTTAGTATCTAGGTCATTTGTGTTCGCCTCAGCATCCGGAGCAGTTGTCGGTGCTCAACTGCCTGTCATCCCTCTCACAGTCTCTTCACTGGTCTCACTGCAGCTGCTGCAGTTTCTCCAGTTCACAAGCCCAACATGAAAGGGCCACAGTAGAGGAACCTATCACCTGTAACTGTAGAGTAGCTGGAACTGCACAACAGTATCAGAGACGTGTCAAGCACTCAAGCGTAGTATAGCCAAACACTGTGCAATCATATATAAATTGATTATGGCTGCAGTTATATTGCAATGAGTGCCTAGGATATTCAAAATGTCCATCAATTAATCTGGTAATCTGTAAAACATGGTGAGAGTGATTATACATGTAGTGGTGAAAATGTAAAATGTCCATTTGAAAGTATAATTGATAACCAATGGGCTTAATTTTCTAGACCATGAACCAACCAATTCAGACCATTTCGTTTGCGCTGTGGTGTGAGACTTTAGTTACTACAGTTAAACATTGTGGTACATATTGAAGAGAATAAGAGGAATTTCTAGGCGTTCTTTATTCCGACACAATTACTACCCCCACCCCCACTCACCCCTCTCGGCAAGGAGACATTCTCGTTCACTCCAAACGCACCAAACCTGCGTTATGACACCCACCCTGCCTCGTCTCTGACATGCTTCGTATTGGGTTTCCAAGAGGGGACAGGGGCAGCGCGCTCTGGAGAACACGGCGCTGACCGGAGAACCACTCTCAGCAGACTTGACTAACAACCGCCCCCAGTCGCATCCCCAGTATTACTGGGAACGTTGAGTGCAAGCAACGTCAACTATACGCGCGATCCCTGGTACTCGCTTTGTTCGCTGACGAACGGCTGGATGAAGTGAACGGCAGCACGCCACTATCCGTCCAGCCAACAATGTGAGGGCTGAAGAACAACAAACTGAATACGAAATCAAGGAATCAATGAACTATGTGGCCGTGGTGTGCTGCTGGATGAAGCGCCCGGCGGTGCCATGCGCCCTGCCACGCCCCCTAGCAACGTGCACTTCCCCCGGCAGCTGCTCGTCGTACTCGCGACCCTCGTCATGGGGATCAACCCGTACCCGGTGCTGTCCACGGGTTGTCCGGACCGCTGTGTATGTGACGACCAGCTTGTGGTCCAGTGCGCCGGGCAGCATCTCACCGCCTTCCCGGCGAACCTCCCGCTGGCCACACGACAACTCATCCTCTCCAACAACCGCATCATGGAACTGCCGCCGCTAACGCTCAACTATCTCTCCGACCTCGTCTACCTAGACTGCAGCAACAACTCCCTGGCTGAGGTGTCCCAGTCCACGTTCGGGAACTTGCGACAGCTGACGTACCTCGACCTGTCGTTCAACTTGTTGACACGCATCGGAGATCGAACATTCGGGCCATTGGCCAGCCTGACCATGTTGCGACTGACGGATAACCCGGGGCTCGGACACATACACCCGGACGCGTTCGCGGAGAACGCGGCGCTACAGGTGTGTTGGAAAGTAAGGAGGCAATAAGGACATTATAATAAGAACACAGCAATCCGATTGAGAACAAATAGTAACTCTTTAATCCCGTTTTACTAAATAAAAGTAAGAAATTATTATTTTGGATTACCGAAAATTAACGTTAATCAATTCAATAAATACATTGGTTTCTAATGTTTTTATTTTTCAATTGAGTTCAGGTTCTGAAGCAACCACAGAAGGAACACAGTGAAATAAAATACTTCTACTGAATACTCCTTTACAAGTAACTACGATAGGCTCAATTTACATTTTGATTCATTTTCACAAATTAGATACCACCCCCACGTATGTCAAAGCAGATATCCCATTTTCTGATATTATGTTTCTTTATGTTTTATTATAATTCCTACAGCATATTTGCTGGCATCCAAACATCCATGTCATTTTATTGATGTTGGTTGACTCTAAAAGCTTGATAACTACATATAATCCATTATAACTGGCAAAGCATAATTGAGTACATAGTTTAAAATGTACTTGGGATTCGTTAGGGACTACAGCAGTGCATTACTTTCCAGCCGTGCTTACAACTACAGTGTGTAGAATTCTGAAATACAGACACGCAGCAGACTCCTTTTTGCAAGAAAAAGAAAAAAAAGATTTAAAAAAAAAATCACATTAAGTGCTGTTTAAGTGCTGAGTCAGATAGTGATGGTACCATGCTGCCCCGTGGTCATAACCATGGTCTCAACTCTCAACTCTATCTGAAATTACATAGGGCCCGCCTTAGGCTGGGCATTCCACAAAAAACTTTACTTGAATGCCATCACTAACAGTTAGTCAACTTCAATGGGCTCTTCTGAAGACGAACAGAATATTTAAGAACATGAATGGCTCTTCTGAACATTGCTTCTCTTGCCTACAGGCAGTGTAGGCAAGAGAACTTGGCGCTAACATATGCTAACTAGCTTAGCATAACATGATGAGACACTTAGCCTGGCGAGCCAAATCCAACAAATCATCCATGCATCACACGCGATTAGAACGATCATTGGGTCTGGTAAAACCAGGGTCGAAAAACGTGTTTAAAAAAAGTGTCAATCAAATCGTGTCATCCAATCACAGCACAGTAGGCATGACAACTCCGCCCACGTCTCGTGTCGCCCATACCAAACTCCGCCCTCGCCTCGATTCAAATATTTCGATTGGTCAACTCTTATAGGGGGCGAAGACTGCCTGATTCGCCCAGACCCAATGAGCGGTGTTGCGGCATGCGATGCATAGAAGATCGGTTGGTTCTGGCTCGCCAGGCTAGCAGACACAAGGTAGGAAACTTGAACATCACAACAGAGTGCTGCCCAGTAGCTCAGTCGGTTAGGCAGTGCAGGGGAAAGCACGCATAGGCGGTGTTCGAATCCCACCACTGACGTATTTCCCGCATGTCTACCCCCCATCTTCACCTGTTTCCACTAACCCTAATAAATAAAGCTTGGCCTGAAAAAACATTTAAAAAAAAGAACATCACAACAGAAACGTGTGGGCTCCACTAAATGAAATTAGTATAAGGTGGGGACCTCAATATATTCTCTCGATGGCCGCAATTGGCCCGTGCGCCGCAAGTTTGTGACCCCTGGATATGCTCAAGAACATGTTTATTAACCATAAACTAGGCCTCTGCGGTCGTGGCAACAGTCGTCCCAAAGCAAAAAATCTTTACACCAAGTCAGTAGTTATGAAGGTCATGAATCTACCCTAGCCTAGAGCATTAACACAGCAAATCTGGCACAAATCCATCTGTTCGCGCAGGATGTGCCACAGCGGCGGCACATGCAAAACACCATTACATCCCCGACGCTCTGCATTTCATTCATATAGTTAGGGTGTATTGCCCCGAAGTGGGCCACTGCCTAATATGGGACACCTAATATCTAGAGGCTCTGGCTCCTCCCTAAACAAATAAATGTCAGTGAAACTATGATAGCAAGCTATGGTAATGTGTCTAACATTAAGTTCAACTGTTCAACACTACATTTCACTGTCCCATGTTAGGCAACTGAATGTCCCACATTAGGAAGCTGCAAAAAGGGCCACATTAGGGCAATCCACCCTATATGTACAATGTGGAATTCACTTTGGCATCAGACTGGAAAAGCTAGAAGTGATATGCTTCTTTTTTTTGGTCCAAGTTCAGGCTTTGTGCTGTTGACTTTTGAAGCAGTTGTAAGGATTTGAGGGATAGTTGAACAACTCTTACAAGATCATAATATATAATATATTGCTTTCCATTGTCACGTTCACTTTCATTCCTCTTAAGTATTTATTTAACTGAGCATCAACAGATAATTTGTTATTCATCTTTAAATCTATACTAGAAAATACACAAAGATGATGACGGCTTGAAGGAAGCAAAATAGAAACTTTTGGGCCTCTCTCTCGCTTTGTCCCTCTCTGTCTCACACTGGCGCAGTTTTTATACATGAATAGAGAGATATAATTTCCAAAGGAGCGATCAACAACAGGCACATAATAATAATAATAATAATAATAATAATAATAATAATAATAATAATAATAAAGGAAAATAATAGAAAAAAAGAAAAGAAAAACATAATCAAAATGAAAACAGGAAAAAAACAGAAGGGAAATACCTAATTGGAAAGTGCCAGAAAGACAGAGAAAAAAGTTTTAAGGTGTGCTTTGAAGCTGTCCAGTGAAGGCAACCACACTGATTTTGATTTAGACCGGGGAATGGAGAGAAGGCTAGCATCAGAGGACCACAGGTGTGCTGACGAATGAGGTCATACAGATACTGGGGGGCGAGCGCATGGAGCGATTTGTAGGTGAGCAGAAGGAGCTTGCATTTTATATGTAACCTGATTGAGAGCCAATGGAGGGGTATGAGGTGGGCATGATGTTCTGGTGTGGGTGAGAAACCTTGCAGACCTTTGCTTGGAACCCCGGGCAGTAGCCAAGAAGGGGGGAGATAAAGGTGTGTTTAGGGTTTTGGTGACACAGTCGGAGAGTGAGGGACGGAGATGGGATGTTTTTACCTGGGAAGAAGGTGGATCTGGTGACAGAATTGATGTGTGACGGCAAGGAGAGTGTAGAATCCAAGCATGAGCCCTGTTTTATTACTGTCTTGTTTGAGGAAGTTGGCTGGCATCCATGATTTTATAAAGTGAAGGCAGTTAACCAGGGACTGAGAGGGAAGCTCAGGGGATGCTTAGAAGCGGAGATAGAGTTGGGTATCGTCAGCATAGCAATTTGAGATTGTGGTGTGATTGTCTTATTGTTATGTATTTGTGTTGAATGTGCAACATACCCCACACCACAGACATTAACAGATTTTAACATACAACACAAAAACATAGCAATGAGACAATCACACCACCATCCAAAAGACGATGGGAGTATAGCGCTGAAGCCAGGTTCGATTGACTCAATTGTCAGAATTGTGCACTGAACTTGCACCTGTACATGTTGAGCCAGTTAGTGCTAGAGGGGGAAAACATTCTCTGTGATCTCAGAGCCTACAATTCCTCAGAAAACAGAGTGTCAATGCCAAACACTGTGTGTGGAACATTAGCAAACTAAAGCATTAAATTCTAAGGGGGCAGACAACTGTGTGGCCTGCATGCAATTTGGTCCCTAGGTGGAATAATACTAATTGTCGCAAACACATAGTCCTTTGGGATTTGTGACACGGTGGCCAGTGAGATGGAAACATGAAACATAGTGTAGATATTTTTTCCCAATAGGAAATTGTTCTATAATTTATGGAGTGTTTGGCATAGTTGGCAACCCTGGTCATATCTAAAGCCCACTTTGCCCTGAGCAGCTACCCATGGTGACCTTGTCAGGACCCTCCGCCACTGTACAGGTGCTGGACGTGAGCCGCAACAACCTGACGGCACTGAACGCCTCAACGTTGATGGCGTTGCCCTCGCTCCGTACCGTCGGGCTGAGCGGGAACCCGTGGAGCTGTACGTGCGACAACGAAGACCTCTGCCTCTGGGTGCATGTGGAGGGCTTCAAGTTCCAAGGTACAACAATCAGCAATTCTCGCTATTTCTGAAAGGTAATCTGGATGAGTGCTAGAAATGTTCCAATCTGTGGAGTATTTTGTTCTTCACAGATTGGAACAACAGATGATTACAAATTCTAAATGAATGTATTGTACTATTTTGCCCAGCAAGGTTTTCCTTACAGCTGCCAACATGTAATATGCAGGGAAAATGCCAGCCATATTTACAGATAAGTGAACATCATCCCCCGCACACGCACACAAACAGGCACACACACCGATGTAGTCACGGCAATTTTAGGCTCCGCGTTTGGAACTCTAAAATCATGCACAAAAACTGACATAGGAAGGTTCATGCACAGAAGCGGACATGTTGGTGATTTTTTCTGATCTCACTGGTTATGTCAAGGTGTTGATGTGGTTGTCTGGGGAGTGGGGACGCAAAGGCTTGGTGTGTCTGGGCCGCCCTCCGAAACTTGAGGTATTTGTTCAGACAGTCGTTGGCCCGTTGCAAACACCCCGGGTCAGCGGACGCAGATGTTGAGACACTGGGCCTTTGCATTCAGAGAGGCTGGTCTCTTGATCTCTCTTGGGCTCTTGTTGAGATGCTTTATGCTTCTTATACACAACACACACACACAAACACGGTTAATTAAGGGGAATTAGTGAAGGAGAATGAGTTGTAAAGTGAACCGAAGAGAGAGAAGCACTGAAGTGTGTGAGGGAAACACCACACATATATGTATGTGTATGTAAACATAATTGCCAGCCCATGTGAATCCCCCGGCCTCTGCAAGATACTTCAGCATCTGAGGCAGCAAAAAGCCATCTCTATTCAAATAATGGAATAAAACAGCAACATAGTTTTTTGAAAAGGACATTAAATATGCATAAATGGCCCCTATCTCAATTGATGGAAAAAATATGATTAAAGCCCAATTCACACTGCCATTGAATTACGTGGGGACCTCTAGTAATTCGTAATTACCCCCTGACGTTCACACATATACAGACTTCACTCACACACACACACACACACGCACGGGTGTGCGTTTATTAACAATGTTAAACCCATTCAGTATTCAAACCATTGTGATGTTTCGCCGAATCACAGTAGGTAACTCACAGTGGAATTATTACTTCACAAATCACTGACTGTCAAATGAAACTCAGACGTCCTCCACAATTATTCTGAATTTCCAGGGGTCCATAGGTAATAAAAGTCCAGTGCGAATTGGGCTTTCGACTGCTTACGAGTATTAGTTTTAGATCTTTCCAAAGCCCAGCATTCTGCTTCCTAAACTAAATGGAAACAATATTCAGAATACGAATGGCAAAAAGGAAAAAAAAATTGAACGATTTTATGCTTTATATGAAATTAAATGTATATGCTTATTTTCTTAACCACTATTGTGAAAACAAAGCTAAAGCAATGTTGGGCAAATCCATCAACCCAGTCAAAAGTTATGGACCAAACAAAAATGTCTTGTAAGTGTTGGCCTGCAAAATATCATCTGGGAGAAATCCATCCGAATCCTGGCGGCTTGCAACCTTTACATTTTTGGGGCTATAAAATGAGCAGTACATCCAAGAAAGTATGCCAACTTGTGTGATAAAAAATCTTCAAAAGGGTCAAATCAAGTGGAGTTCAAGATCAAGATTCCATTTTCGAGATCTGTGGTTTTCCTTTTTTTTTTTTCTAGATTACGCATTCTTACATTTAGCTTGGTACTGCTGTCCAATCCACTCACAAGCAGACTTCAAGGAGTAATCACCACCCTTGATGCAACATCAAAAGTGTTCCATATGAACAAGCATTCTATAAATAATATAATCATTTAGGAGATAATTGTCAGTAACAGTTACCCATGACATTTTTTGATGCGCATATATTGCAATATACCCCTCGTCTTGACACTTGTGGATGAGCAGGTGTGTGTGTTGCGTTGCAATAGGGCTATTGCCTGTGGCGCTAGTTTTGGCGGCGCTGCAGCCATCCTGGTAGTGACGTATGGTGAAGTACACGTATACGCAATCAATTTCAATTTCACATTCATTATCTACCATAACGTATTTATGCAGCCATCTGCTGGTGATTAATATTAAATTGCCATGGACAAATCAATAATAGAACACTCTTAAACGGACAATGTTAAGCTCGCTGCTTGCTCACTGCCTGTTTGTCTGACCGCGATCTGACTACCAACATGGCTGCCGCCGCCAAGCCATGGGGCAACCGTGCAACAGCGCTATTGGAAGGTGTGACTTTCATGGCATGTCACATATTATTATATACCGGTACACTGTAGTCTATATATTATTATATCACCTGAATGTATTTTTCATTAATCCTATTTACCCAACCACTGTATATTTCTGCCAGAACAGCATTGTGTGCTGAAATGGACTGTCAGCAAATGGACTGTCATTGGAAATTAGCTTGTTCGCACATAGTGGGGTACTTTATAGTGTGTGGTGAATTGGTAGTAATAGCCCCATTGGAAAGGAAAAAACAGCACCCCTCCACCCTACTTGTCACGTTAACTTGCACCCAATATGCTGTTACATAACAACTGCAGCTAGAAATAGCATCAGAGAGAGAGGGAGAGAAGGGGGCGGGGTGGGGGGAGAAATAGAGAAAAGGAGAGAGGGAGGAAGAGTGATGGGATGGACCACAAGGAGGAGAGAGAAATAGAGAGAGGGAGAGAGAGTGTGCGAGAGAGAGAGAGAGCATGGGGTAGGGTGTTTGGTTTATAGGAGGAGCCTGTGACTTCATTTTACTTAAAACAACATTGGTGAAATCTGTGAACTCTTGAGATCACTCTCAATTGTTCTTTGGAGGGGAATGGCCCATGTTAGTGAGAACCCTGGGAGAGAGTGACCCATGTTAGTGAGATCCCTGGGAGCGAATGGCCCATGTTAGAGAGAGACCTGGGAGAGAATGGCCCATGTTAGTGAGAACCCTGGGAGAGAATGGCCCATGTTAGAGAGATACCTGGGAGAGAATGGCCCATGTTAGTGAGAACCCTGTGAGAAATGGCCCATGTTAGCGAGAACCCCGGGAGAGAATGGCCCATGTTAGTGAGAACCCTGGAGAGAATGGCCCATGTTAGAGAGAGACCTGGGAGAGAATGGCCCATGTTAGTGAGAACCCTGGGAGAGAATGGCCCATCTTAGACAAAGACCTTGGAGAGAATGACCCATGTTATTGAGAACCCTGGGAGAGACTGGCACATGTTAGAGAGAGACCTGGGAGAGAATGGCCCATGTTAGTGAGGAAAATTCCATTGATTAATTACCATAATTAATCAATGTCAGTAAAAAATATTGATATTCAAATAATTAACAAGGCTATAAATAACCAATAACATGTTTCTTTTATACAATGTGTATTGGTACAAACAATGCAGCTGTGCGCAATATTTAGCTGAACAAATAAAAAATGTTATCAATAGACGGGTTTACGTGCGAAACACTGGTGGGAGTCATTTTGTCCCGCCACTCTTAAGGTCACTTCCGGTGCCTTATTGTTGCCTATGTCAACGCTGGTACTGGACCGAGGTCTGAGCACAGAAAACACAGAAAACACACAAAACGCACGCCAGTTCAAAATCCGACCACTAGATGTCGCTCTGTGACCAGTTACACATCACACCCCTCGCTCCGATCACAACTTTGTATAAATATTGATGAAATACAGTCAAAATCCGACTTATAGTTACTCACCGAGTGGTCACATGTTCTTCTGGACCAATAGGCTGGCTGTTTCTTATAGTATTTCTAAAAGGAATGAGAAAATGGAACGAGTTGCACTGATTATTAAATTATGGGTTTGTGGGTCACAGATCCGCATGAGAGCATTTGGGTGTGGAAGAGCACACTGCAAGTTACCACCATTTGTTTTAAATAACCCTGTAGGTGTGTGTTCCCACCGAATAGACATGTTTAAAAAAAATGCCAAATACACGGCAAGTAAATTACACCGGAAGTGACGTACAACCC
>OMKY01125227.1:2435-12572 GCA_900302395.1 Bregmaceros cantori | reverse complement strand
ACAGTACTACACACACTATTAGCCTTGCAAATAATCTTCTCCCACATTGCATACTTTTTATGTTTCATGGCGGAATCAGGATGGAGGCGGCAAATATCTTGTAAAAACAATCATTAAAAACGAGCCGGCTCTGTGGTGCAATCGGTAAGACACCCGCACTGTTCACAGGCATGGGCAATTATGAAAGTTCTCATTCCCTTGCCGACCTTTCTGCAATACTTTGCCCAATCTCTCTCGTTCCACATTCATGACTACGCTTGCTACATTTTTGTCTGCATTGGTTTGTTAAGAGCAATAAAACATGTTGCATATTTGCATGCACTGCCCATGACATGGACTAATAATCTATTCCTTAATTTGACCCCAGGGTGACTCAGGTGGTCCTCTGGTCTGCGAGAGGTCTGGGATTTGGACCCTGGTGGGCGTGGTGTCCTGGGGCAGTGGCACCTGTACCCCACAGAGGCCGGCCGTGTACGCCCGCGTCACGGAGCTGAGCTCCTGGATGGATAAGATCATCGCCTCCAACTAACCGGACTGTTCCGTTTTCTTTTGTTGTGAATAAAATGTAATTGAATCTCTCCGCCCCGTACGGATTCCTTTATTTTAAATGTTGAACTATACATGAGTTACATCTTTTATCAGACCTGGACTGGGAGGAGAAATCGGCCCAGGCATTTTTGACTTCGACCGGCCCCCCATAATTAGCGGAGCACATCTGACATGAAATTGACATAACTTATGTCTGATAAATGCAACACTCTGGCCAAGGGGGTGCACTCTTTTACTCAAAAAACGATGTGTGGTGACTTAACATTCAATTGTTTATTGGATTCATTGTCCTACTTAAATACAGGCTGTCATGCTCTGAAATAAACTCAAATTATTTTGAAAACGTATTAAATAATCACTTCTTAGCTTGTGTTACGTGCAAGTGTAAACTGAAGGATGCAGTGGGCCCAAGAGACCACAAGAGGGGGCCCAAATAGCGTTTACTGGGTTAAGAGTGTGTGGGCAGGCGGGTGACATAGTGGGCCGCCGCCACTATAAATAAAGGGGCATTGGCCCACCGGGAAAATGCCCGGTGAGCCCTGTAGTCTGTCCGCGTAGTCTGTCCGCCACTGTATTTTATTAAATGAACCACAAACACCTCAATTGAACATAGCACTCCAAAAATGTTTTCACAATATTTTTAATATTTCCAGGCAATATTTTTAAAACATACTGTATGGAAGGCATTACCTCGTTTGAGGTAATGCAAAAGTGGAGAAACATTTCTGGAGAAAGCAGGGCAAAATGATGTGCAGCAAAACTAGTGAAAATTAAATCAACATCAACAACCCCCGGAATGCCAGTTACACCGATTTTAACACTGGGCGATAAAAACGTACCGCTGGGCCTCTCGACTTCGGTTGAAATCAGCATTGCCGGTAGAGGGGCAACGTTAGCCTGGCGAGCCAGAACCAACGAGTCGTCCGTGTGCGATGCGTGGACGATTCGTTGGTTCTGGCTCGCCAGGCTAGCAATAATTAGTCGGTCATTAATTGATTATAAAAATAAATCGAAAATGAATACAGTCATCACCTGTTTGATGCTGAAGCTTTCTCCTATAGATCCACACAAATGTGATATTAATTCATACTTTCTGGTAACATGAAATAGTAAAGTGACAATTGATTTTAAAAACAATGAATGATTATCGTATAAACAATATGTAATGAGTTTGATTGATCATTTAATGATCTTTTCCATATTTGACGCATTAGTGAAATCATTTCTGTAAATAAATACAATTTATAATTTTCTGGATAACCAATATTTTGAAATGGTTTAATAATCGTTATTGAAATGTGACTTGTAGAGTCACGCCTCAATTATCCTGAATGGATAGAAGCTGTGACATCATCGCCTATTGTATATCAGTGATACTTCCCGAAATGTGTGCGTTTGGCCATATTCCTGCTTTAGCTTATAGCTTGGCTTAGCTAGCTAAGCTATACCCAGCTAATGTAATGAACACGACATATTCCCGGTCATTTCCTCCCTATGGACACCTTATCTGAGCTGCCATTATAATGGTCATGTCAGCTAAGGTGTCCACGTAGAGGAAATGACCAGTCTTGACACTATGACGCTGTCATTTCAGTAACATAACAAACTTGTTTTTTTTGAGACTACAGAAAAAAAAACATAGCAGCCACTAGTCGGCAGTACAACCAGAACAATATAGTGGCAGAGACAAAATAGTGAAGAATCACGTTTTTGTAACTTTCACGGTCGAAGCTGAACTTAAATGTTTTTAATTTTATTTCAAAGTTCATACTGACAGTTATTTGTGGGTAAATGCTTGTGTGGCTAAGGTCTCAATGTCTGGTTTGTTGAGGGGAAGAGGGTGCAAGTGGACTTTCCATCCATTGCTGAAACATTCAATCATGTTTTCTAGATCTAGATCTTCTTGAAGGTGCAATTAAGACCTATGTCTTATGTTCTAGCAAAAAGTCAACCAAGGCTCTCCTCGTTTCCACCTTGAAGCTGATCAGCTGCTGGAGGCATCAATTAGATTTTGCACAGTGACCACGTGGGTGTTCATGTGCTTCATGAGGGTTTTTCGATCTCTGAAGCTGTTGCCACACTCGAAGCAGGAGTACGGCTTCACGCCCGAGTGAATCCTCATGTGCGCGCCCAGACTGTCCTGGCGGGCAAAACACGTGCCGCAGACCGAGCAGGAGAATGGTTTCTCCCCAGTGTGAGTCCGCATGTGTTTGATGAGGTTGAACTTCTTACTGAAACGTTTTGGACAGTCCATGCAGCAGTAAGATTTCTCACCGGTGTGGGTCTTCATGTGTGTCGTGAGTGGTGACTTCTGCCTGAAGCTGACGCCGCACAATGAACACGAGTAGGGCTTCTCCCCAGTGTGGAGCCTCATGTGTGTGTTGAGGCTCACCCTCGATCGGAATCGGACTGCACACACTTCGCAGGAATAAGGTTTCTCCCCAGTATGTATCCTGGTATGTTGCAGCAGATAGGCCTTTTGAGCAAACTTTCTTCCACAGACTGTGCAAACAAAGGGCCTCTCCCCTGTGTGGATTCTCATGTGCTTAGTGAGGTTGGGCTTCTGGCTGAATTGGGTTCCACACACTGAGCAAGAATATGGCTTTTCGCCCGTATGGATCCTCATGTGGGTGGCGAGGCTATCCTGGCATGAAAAGCGGCTTGCGCATAATGAACAGCTGTACGGCTTCTCGCCGGTGTGAGTCCGCATGTGTTTAATAAGATTGAACTTTCTACTGAACTTGGCACTGCACTCGGTGCAGCGGTACGATTTCTCACCTGTGTGGATCTTCATGTGCGTGTTAAGGACACACTTTTGTCTGAAGAAAAGCCCACATATTGTACAGCTGAAGGGCTTCTCGCCCGTATGGATCAGCATGTGGTGGGACAAGGCCCACTTGGAAGTCAGTGAGGCGACACACCCGTCATAAGTGCAGGGGTATGGTTTCTCTCCAGTGTGCGTCGTCATGTGCCTGGTGTAAGGAGCTTTGTAGCTGAAACTGAGGCCACACTGGGTGCAGCGGTAGGGCGTCCCCCTCGTGTGGCTCCGCATGTGCGTTTCCAGAAATCCCTTTTTCCTGAAGCTCAGGCCGCACACCGTGCACCTGTGTGGTTTCTGCTCCGAGTGGTTCTTGGCGTGCGTGTCCAGGGTGGACTGCCGGGTGAAGCTGGCGCCGCACTCTTTGCAGCAGAATCGTTTCTCTCCGGTGTGGGTGTGCTGGTGCACTTTAAGATTGTAGAGCCTGCCAAAATACTTCCCACAGTCGGAACACATGTATTTAGTCTTGCCAGCAAGCAGAGCCGTTTTTATCCCGTATTTGGCTGTCTTTACCTTGACGCCAGGGACCTTAACACTATTACTGGGTTGCAAAGTGGGCGCCTTGACTCCCACCTCAGTCGAGCGTATATGCCCACCACAGGAGGTGCTGGGTTTGGCATAATCGTGCAGATTCCTGGAAGATGGAGGATTACTGTAACGGTTGACATCTGGATCGGTGGCAGCGTCCAGTCGAATGTCGGAATTGATAAGTTGAGGTTCATTCAAAGTGCAGACGATCTCTTCGACCAAATACACAGTCTGATTGGCAAAGACCACTTGCCCGGCGTCTAACTGACCGTCTATGGCTTCTATTTTGCAAGCTTCCATGACCGCTTCGGCCGTCTTGTCGTCTACAACGGCGTAGGCCAACTCGTCGTTGTCCGATCCCGCGGGACACTCCACTTGCAAATGCACCACGCCATCGTCGAGGGGTGCTTGCCACTCCATGGTGTTGTGAGTAGGCGTGTAGAAGTCACCAACACTCGCATGAGAATCGGCTGTAGCTGACAAGCAGAAAGAAGGGAAATAAAGAAATGAGGTTTCGACACTGAATGAGTCACAGTGCACTGATTTTTGAAGTGGGTTGCGAGTCGACTTTTGGTGATCCCAGAAAATATAGAAAAATAATTGATCTATGGACAATTTGACATACATTTATAAATGCTCTAATGTTATGTCTGTCTCATATAGTGCCCTATGCATGCTCATCTGAAATTTTTGTAAAATGTATGCAGTGAAAATGCCTGGATGCTACTCTAAAAAGGATCAGAAACGCAGTGTAAACGATGCTTTATGTTGCCGAAATGGAATGAAGTTGACGTCGCGGCAGAGTTGGATGACTTTGCGAATACATCGTCGATTGTCTTTGCCGATGGGTTTCACAATGGATTCCCGGATAACGCTATCGTGCCTGGTTACACAGTTACAGCCAGGTCAATCGACGTAGCAAATATTTATATAATTTAAGGAAGACTGAATCTTTCAACATATAACAACAAAATTGCAAAGTATATCCCATAATGCATTTCAAGGGGGCCAATAATCTAAGTATAAAACGATTGTTAATTTATGAATACTGATGCAGATTCTTTCTAACGTAAGTGTTCGCCTGCCAAATATGACCAGATGTGGAATGATAGATATACATGAGACATCCTCATGGAATTTATTTTTTCTTTATTGCATAAGTCGCTATTTTTGAATATAATTTGAACAGAATATTTGGTGGACATTCAAACACAATAGGGAAAATTTAACTATACTGGAGTACAAACCTGCAAAGTAGATAGTGTTATTCAGCTCAAAACTTTTCATTAATTTGACACTAAATAAATGAGTATAAACAATAAACATAATGGAAATGGAAATAAATAAAAACAGTTGAATTGACATTATTCAAGACATTTTCATTATGCTGCCAAAAAAAAAAAAAATCATATTCTTATCTCTTTCACACTCGTTAGAAACGTCTAACAGGAAATAAAATGGTGGAAATGCTTTGGCATTCCAGAGATCTAGGTCTTTTTAACACAAACTGTACATTTTATACTGCACGGCGTGCATGCCTTTTTGGTTTGAATGACACAAAAAAATTAACTAGTCTCCACTCACCCACAGGACTGCGACAGATGGGTGTGTATGCGATGAGATATTCTGTTCGTATAAAGAGCACGTCACCAACGAAGAAGTGAAAGCCGGAATAAAGCAAGACGTCCAGCCGTATGCAGAACTGATAACCTCTAGCCACAAAAACCGAAATGATACAAGTGTGCAGGAGCCGGTGCTACCGTAATTAATGTAATGTAGGCACATATAGCAAAAACTACAACAAGCCTTGCCTTTTAACAATATTAGCAAATCTATCAATACACTATTGTAAATATACAATTATTTTCAAGTAACAAATATTGTATAGTAATTTTAAGTAATACATATATATATATTCTTGATTGAACTAAAATGTATGGACGAGTTCGGGGGGTACTTCCGGTCTCTGAACGTCACTTAGTTGGCTATTTTTCCAACATGTCTATATTCAGTGGGACCTACAGGGTACACACCTACAGAGTTATTTAAAGATTGTGGGGGTAACTTGCGGTGTGCTATTCCTCACCCAAATGTTATCGTGCGCATCTGTGACCCCCAAACGCATGATTTAATAATCAGTTCAACCCGTTCCATTGTCTCATTCCTTTTGGAACAACTAGTAGAAGCAGCCAGCCTATTGGTCCAGAAGAACATGTGACCACTCGGTGAGTAACTTCAAGTAGGATTTTGACTGCATTTCATCAATATTTATACAAAGTCTTCTACCAGACTTTATATACATACATATGCACCGGAAGTGACCTGCAGAAGCGCGGGACAAAATGACTCCCCACAGTGTTTCGCACGTAAACTCGTCATCCGTCTTTAATCGCTGTGTGCTCAGAAACCCTGCCCTGCTTTCGTGTAAAATAACCACTCTAACAATGTGCGCAGTCTTTCACAAGTTCACAAAATTCATTTCCGGCGGGACAAAAATTAGGATAACTATTTGATATTCAAGTCGTGCTATGTTCTTGTAACTCCCCACCGGCGGTGAGGATATCACTCACCATAAACGTCCCCGATATTCAACCCCGGGACAGGCAATCACAGCGGAGCGAGATAACCACCTTGTCTGCTGGGTTCCAATAACCTTCCGAGTCGCTGGAGCCGATTTGATGCAGCCGTACCGTTGGTGTGTGCGCGCGGCTGGCCCAATGGAAGAGCTGCATTAACTCGGACACACCGAGTCGAACGGATAACGGAACGCGTCACGTTGGGACCTCAGCAGCTAGGCTAGAAACGGCTAAAGATTGTGAACGTTACCGGTCGGCATACCTCGTTGGCCGCTTCTAACAACTGGAGGCAGGGGTTCTGCTGCGGCTTCCACACCCGGCCAGCTGGGAGCTTCTCTTTTCCACCCAACGCGCAGAGAAGACTTTGGTACTTGGTTATTCGAAACGCACTGTCCAAGTCACACAACAGCGGCCATGACGGGGTCGACTGTGGCGGGTGCAGTGCAGTGAGTCCTCCGCCGAAACAGTAGACCCACCCCGTTGGTTCCGCTTCAGAAAGGCAGCAGTATGTACTGTCTGTATGTGCCCAAATATCAGAATCAGAATACTGAAATTATGTTCATTCAGCAGTCTCAGCCCACAGTTAGTAAGATCGGTAGTAATGCGGTAGACTAGAAAGTAACTCTATTAAATAATGTGCGTTTTACAGCCTGCAACCACCCAATATTTGATATATTAAAACATTTGGAACACATTAATTTATTGGTTGAAATTATTTGAATAAAGCTTTTTTTTAAGTAATCCAAAAGTAATCCTATGTTGGATTACTTTTGGATTACTCGAAATAATCTTAATATAATCATCCACCAAATAATTTAATGCCATTTTGGTTGTTCTTCATTTATTTAATTCAGCAATGAATTCTACTTATATTATGACTTGTACACCTGCAAAGTTTAGTCAATTATTTGATAGAAATAAAACATTTCTCAAAAGAAATCCAAAAGTAACTCCTCCCAACCCTGAGTATGCGTACTAATAAGTACGTATATAGAATCAAATCAGTCAATTGCTGAAGTTATGGGTAGGTGTCTGATATGAGTTATATTGAAACATTATTACGTCTGATAGCTGATAGGGAGAAATGATTTCGTGTGCCGCTCTCATGTTCTGCATTTTGGTCATAGACTGTAAAAAATATAATTAATATACAGTCTATGATTTTGGAACAAAGAAACGGTATAGTACATACATTTACATGTTCATCAGAGATGAATGATGACACATGACAGTAACTGGGCTACTTTTAACCTTATAGTAACTAACAACCTTTTTTTTTTTACAACTAACTAAAAAAAGCATTTGAGGTTACTCGTCCACGTCACTTCAGTTACTAGTTAGTAACTTTACTGTTCCAGTCATGATTTTTGCACAGACTTTTGATAGTTTTTCACCGGGACAAAATATATATTAGGCTACACCAGAATGCCCAGAAATGAAAGAATTAGGATTAGATTTAACGCCCTGTCTAACAAACAGTTATAACTGCAGCCAATTGCAATGCATATAGAGGGATCTATGCAGTAAGCGAAGGCCCTCTAGTCAAAATAAATCATTGCATTTCGTTGACCATTGATTGATCATTTACTATCATCTACCATTAGAGACAGGACAGTGCAGGCTAGAGCTGGGTGTACGTGAAATGGATATGACAGTATACCATGAAGTTCACCTCAGTAACAGTGATTTAACTGTATGTAATAATAATACGTAATAATAATAAAAAACCTAAAAGAGTTTACCCACTAGATGGCAGCAAACCTTTGTCACCACTAGATGGCAGCAGATCTCCATCCTCATCACTCTAAACTGAGAGGTGTCGTTGTTCAATTCCCAAGATGTTACAGACCATTTCCAACGCGTACAAAATGGAAAGATTGTTCCGCACTATTAATTAGCAATGTTTTCTAGTAAAGTAAGAAAACACAATTTTATTAAAACACAAACTCTTGCCACTTTTGCAATAAACCTACCAATAAAAACAATGGAAAATAGCACTTTTTTCACTTGACTAGTCACTATTATCCACCCCGCTTTGCTCACAATCTAGAAAAAATATTGATAAAATACGACATATCTTCCGACGCAGATGAGTAAATGGAGCGGCTTGCGCAGATCGTTAAATTGTCAGCCACATATCTGCACTAAAACATTTAGGTGTGGAAAAGCACACTGCAAGTCACCACCATCATTTAAAAAAAATAACTCGGTAGAAATGTCAGAGCACAGAAAAGTGACTGGCACCAGGAGTCTTGTTAGACGTACAAATCTTAGCAGAACTACCGTCCAAACTTGTCTTTTATAAGACCATAATTATTAAAATGATGTATTGTACAGCATAGTAAAACGCTTCCCACGAACCATCTTTGTCGTCCTTTCATCATACCTGATCTATTGTAGTACCGACCATTATCATTGTGAATCAAAATCATTGTCAGAAATGGAAAATGGTGGTATGTTGCGCCAAGGAACCAAGTATAGCTTGGATCCAGGTCTTTGTTGTCGTTTACTCATTCAGTGCCAAAGGCGTTCTCTGGGTTTTATAGCAAAAGAAATTGATTGGGTGCAGTCCCTCTATCTGTCCGCTAGATGGCGCCACATGCCACCTCTGGGGCCCAGTGTGGCGTATACCGTATACCGTTACTCAAGATTTTGTCAGAAATCAGCACTTTTTAGTGACACCCACCCATGTTCTGAAGGCTATAAGTAAAGAATGGAAACAGGTACAAAGAAGCGTTTTTGTTGTTTTTCTGATCATGAAGGAGAGGCTGAAGTTTCCTTTGCTATATGTTTTGTTGACAAGGACACAGAACTTGATTTTATTATGGGTCCTGAAAGAACCCTGGCATTGGGACGTGCCGAATTTGAAAAGGGCTGGCACTGAATGAGTTAAGCAACGCTATGTCAAATCAGCATGAACATCAGAAACATCAGCACAGATTTGCATTGTATCATCGCACCTCCCTTCAACAACCACCACACACACGTTGCAGACAAATCTCTGTTTATTGAGTACAATCTTTTGTGAGGCATTTTGGTAATTTGCATGATCAACACTGAGATTATGACATATTTGTTACGCGGATAACTCACTGGCAAACAACAAAAATATATCATTTTCTTTGGGAAGGTAAATATAGAGAGCAGTGGATAATATTCTTAAGCAACTTTAAAAGACCTTCTTGAAACCCTTCTCAAAAACACACTGAGGAAATATTGAGCCCTGCTTCCCATTTTGCACTTTTTTTTTCTACTCTTCATGTTTCCCACCTGGGGTTTAGAGTAGTTCATGTCTCATAGGTCTGGACTAACCAGGCAGACAAATCACATTGGCTGTGTCCGAAATCGCCCCCTAACCTCCATATAGGGCACTATATGGGGCGCATGCCATTTTGTAGGGGTGTCCGAATTCTCCATGTGCCCTATATAGGGCACTGAAAGTATCCCACAATGCACCGCGAAATGTAGTGAGCATAAGATGTACCCTAGACGGAGAAATATAACCCATAATGCATTGCGAGACGCATGACACTAATTAAAACGTAGAAGAAGACGACGCACGCTCCAAAACAAAAACAATGGCGGACGGCGACAGGACGCAGCAGCAACTGATGGCGGCAAATAATTATAAATGTGAGTATAATTGATTTTCTGTGATAAAGTATA
>OMKY01125211.1:0-12242 GCA_900302395.1 Bregmaceros cantori | reverse complement strand
GTCTCCCTGCCCAACCATCTATGGAACAGTCTCCCTGCCCAACCCATCTATGGAACAGTCTCCCTGCCCAACCCATCTATGGAACAGTCTCCCTGCCCAACCCATCTATGGAACAGTCTCCCTGCCCAACCCATCTATGGAACAGTCTCCCTGCCCAACCCATCTATGGAACAGTCTCCCTGCCCATAGAAGAGAAACAAACAGTTATTCAACCTTCAAATATAATCTTAAAAAATGGTTAAAGGAGACCCAGACCTGCAACCACTGATCTCATTCATCCCATCACCTCATCATCTTGTGTTTGTGTCTTTTTATTTTATTTTTGTTTTAGTAATTCATGTATTCACGTTTTACTGAATTCACCTCTTTTTGACCTGCCCAGGGACTACAGATGAAAATTAGCCGTTGGCTAACTCTGGCCCATTTACATGACCTTCTCATGTTGATCAGTGAGCGCTGTCCCAGTTCTAAATAAACAAATAAATAAACGAACAAACAAATAAATAAACGAATAAATAAATAAATGAATAAATAAAGGAATAAATAAATAAATACATGTTTAAGATTGAACAGAATGATCCTGTAAGGCGGTTGAAAGCTCTTTGTGGTGTCAGGACGCCAAGATGATGTCGATGGAGCGCAGCCTGCGGGACGTGGAGGAGGAGCTTCTCATGCTCAAGTCCAACGGGCTGCTGAGCTGTGAGGAGCGTCAAGAGGAGATGAAGCAGATGGAAGTCTACCGCAGCCACACCAAGTTCATGAAGAACAAGGTAGAGCTTAGAGCCCAGTTCTGGGGCTACTTCCGCTCTCTGAACCTCACTTCCGGTGTCATTTACTTGCCGTGTATTTGGCTATTTTTCAACATGTCACCTACACCTACAGGGTTATTTAAAAATTGTTTGTTGTAACCTGCGGTGTGCTATTCCTCACCAAATGTTATCGTGTGGATCTGTGACCCACAAATGATTTAATAATCAGTTCAACCCGTTCCATTTTCTCATTCCTTTTGGAACAGCTAGTAGAAGCAGCCAGCCTATTGGTCCAGAAGAACCACTCGGTGGGTAACCTTATGTCGGATTTTGACTGTATTTCATCAATATTTATACAAAAAGGTTAACGAAGTAAGAGGAGTGATGTGTAACTGGTCACAGACTGACATCTAGTGGTTGGATTTTGAACTGGTGTGTGTTTTGTGTGTTTTTGTGTTCACGTAGCGCAGCCTTCTACCAGACTTTATATTCATGCATATAAGCACCAGAAGTGACCTGCAGAAGCTCTATACTAGGGCATGTCCGTTTGAACCTCAATTTTATTTTGATTCATAAAGTCACGATACAGTTCGATTGCAATCTCTTGCAACAGTTATTATTATTATTATTATTATTATTATTTGGGCTAAAGCGCAGTTTTTCATTGTTTTTATTTTGGAGAGATAGTGATAGGATTCAATCGGAAAGTGGGATTAAGAGTCGGAGGGAGACATTGCAAAAAACCCGGAGAGGGTATTAGAACCCGCGACACTGCTCAACTTATGGTCTGGGGGTCGTGCTCCATAGCCACTCTGCTAACTGCTAACGCGCCCCCTATCCAGAGGTTATTTCATGAAGCAGGGCTATCCCCTGCGTTCAGTAGCATCACCACACGTGGGAAGAAACTGTTTCTCAGTCTAGAGGTCTTAGTCCCCAGGGCTCTGTAGTGCCTTCCTGAGGGAGGGGCGGTACTCAGTAACTGGTGTCTGCGTGTGTGTGTGTCCAGATGGAGCAGGTCAAACAGGACCTGTCCAGAAAGGACACTGAGCTGCTGGGTCTGCAGACCAAGCTGGAGACTCTGACCAACCAGTTCTCAGACAGCAAGCAGCACATCGACGTCCTCAAAGAGTCCCTCACCGCCAAGGAGCAGCGTGCCGCCATCCTGCAGACTGAGGTAGTAACTCATTAGCAGAGGTGGCAAGTAACGAAGTACAAATACTCAAGTACTGTACTTAAGTAGTTTTTTCATGTATCTGTACTTTTAGAAGTACTTTTTTCTTTGATGACTTTTTACTTGTTCTGAGTAGATTTCTAACTGAAATATCCGTACTTCTACTCCTTACTTTTCCCATAACAGGCTTGTTACTCTTTTTTTGCGCACCGATGGTAGGGATATGTAATAGTGTGAATGAGCCAGTATGGGGCGGTAATGCCGGCAGGGGGATTTGTGAACCTTAAGTGAAGTAAGTTGTGCTAGGTTTTTAACAATTTATTCAAACATTGTAAAACTAGCAGTGAAAATGTGAATTTTATATACAATTTCATTTTTGTACTTTATACTTTCAAAAATACTTTTTGAGTATGTTTCAGAGCCTGTACTTTTTACTCTACTCGAGTACATATTTGGATCAGTACTTTGTAGTCTTACTCAAGTTGTTTTTTCACAAATGTATTTTACTCTGACCTAAGTAAGAAATTTGGGTTCTTTTGCCATCTCTGCTCATTAGTAATAATAACTAGAGCTATGCAGTATGCAGTCGGTGGTGACTGCTAAAGGGATATCCCCAAAACAAGATAGAAGCATCTTCTTCTTCTTCTTTTGTTGTTTGTCTCTGCAGTTCAAAATCATATTGTAGATACTCTCTGTAGCTGTGTCCGAAATCGCTCCCTATCCCCTACCCCCCATATAGTGCACTCACTTATAGTCCACTCAACAGCATTGGCCAAGATTTCGAACACGAGAGATGGTGCCGTCAAAATTATTATAAATATAATTATTTTAAAAATATAATTATAAAATTCAACAATCATCAGAAAAAGTCCAAATAACATTTATAACGATTTGCCACAGTCGGTTGTTATTTATCCCGCTGTGTCATTTTTATTAAGTTAGGTCATCAGATCACGTCTGGCAATGCATTATGGGTTATATTGCTCCGTCTAGGGTACATCCGATGCTCACTACTTTTTGCGGTGCATTGTGGGATACTTTCAGTGCACTATATAGGGTACATGGAGTATTCGGACACCCCTACAAAATGGTGTGCGCCCTATATAGTGCACTATATGGGGGTTAGGGAGCGATTCTGGACACAGCCAAAGTCTGTGGTGTTACGCCGGGTTTCCATCAAGAAATGCGCCGCGCATATGCCCAACGCCCCTACGCCACGCCAAAAAACAAAAGTGTTGCAGCCATCGGTGCATACCCCACCACGCAGCGCTGTCAACGCCCCAACGCCAACGCGGCATCGCCGCGTGCTCGAAATATATATTTTTGATTTTTAACGCCGCGCTGCACAGCGCGAGGGGGCGGGGTGCGCTTCACTTCATGGAGAAAAATAATATGCAAAAATAATGATAAATAGATTTTTACAGCACCAGCCACGGGCACACGTGTGTGTGTGTGTGTGTGTGTGCGTGCGTCCGCGCCGGTCGCAACATTGTCGCGGTTGCTGAAAAGATCCTCTCTACACTTGTTGTGGCTCCAGCTAGCAATTGAATTTGTGTGTGTTTGTGTGTGTGTGTGCACGCGCACACACACACACGAACACACGCGCACGCGCGTGTGCTACTGTTTCAACCGTGCTGATCGCACGTGAAACAGGTAGTAACCTATTTTAATGGATATTTGATGTGGAGGATGAATGTTACTGTCCATGTATATGTATATGCGTCTAAATGAATTACTTTACCTCTATATCTTAACAAATAAATGGTAGCACGTCACCTTGCACAGCGGTTTCAAAAACGGGACGGCACCACACACAAACATAAGCACACGCGCGCGCACACACACACACACACACACACACAAAACCGGCTATAGAAAAGTGAAAGTGACGTATCTGCCGGTCGTCTGGTCAAGGCAACTATCGCGCCAACTGTGCCCCGCAGTACGCCGCGCACTATATGCTCAGAGCGCCGCGTGCAAGCTTGTGGAAACAATACGAATACGCAGTACGCCAGGTACAATCACGCGGCGTAGGGGCGTTGGGCGTATACGTGGCGCATTTTTTTGATGGAAACCCGGCGTCAGGAAGCCTGCAAGTAACGCCACCAGACAGAACCTCACATGGAGCCCTCAAGGGAAACGAAAGAGAGGTCGGCCTAGGAACACATGCCGTCGAGACCTGGAGGCAGACATCAAAAGTGTGGAGATGACGTGGAACCAACTGGAGAGAATAGCCCAAGACAGAGTTGCCTGGAGATCCGGCGGCCTATGACCCCATAGAGGTAGAAGGCGTAAGTAAGTAAGTATTGTCGTACTGTCATTGGATATTTTAGCCGTCAAGGGAATACTTGGTGTATTTTGTTTGACAGAGTTGGCCCGTGCATGGTCGGCGCGCAAGCAAATGTGGGCATTTGTGATGTAAGTGCCTCTTCATTAAATGCCAGCGTACTAATAATTAATGGAATGAAAACATGACGCATTAATTAACTTGCTGTCCGATTAGGAACTTGTGAATTTGTGTGGCGAGGTTAGCATAGCTGGTCAGGCAGATAATGAGTGTAGTGTTTGACGGCATTCTGTTAATCCGACAAGCAAGGTTGGTTGGCGTCTCGCGTTGATTCAAATGCACAGCATAGTGACGGGCGTTGCAAATTTCTCATGATGCCGGCGTTGCGGGTCTAGAGTGCAATGTTTACGTGATCCTGTTGGCAAAATAGCCAGACATGTACTGCCCTGTAATGTGGGCGACTGTGTGAACCTTTCACAGTACGGGGCTCGAGTTGGTATCACATCAGACGGCCTTTCTTCTGGCCGCCCCATCCGCCAAGCATGTGGGCGAGATCCCTGCCTTGTCGGTGGGCGACTCGTGTCTGAGGTGGAACCCAGATGGGTCATGTATCGTCTTACGGCCATAAACTGCATTTCTTCTGGCAGTTTTGTCGTCCTCTCAACCAGCGTATTCGGCTGACTTTGTCCTTCTGCCAGGAGTTGCAGATAGGATTGAGCTACTGGGCCGTGCGGGTGACGTCTTTGATATAAACGCTCAAACTGCGCATGCGAGGATTCATTGCTGTGTTGTGGATATTTTAAAGTCAATATCCAGTAAAGTCAAATCCAGTAAGTTCAGATAGGGAGGAAGCACACTGGTTGAATGGGTCTCAAGAGACAGATCAAACAGCCAGTGTCTGTCAGGATGTGCTGTCTGGAAATGCCCACGTTTCACAGAAACGTGCTATCTAATATGGAGAAGTGATAGTACATGTTATCAGAACCAATGCATGTCTAGCACGACCAACACATCGAGCATGTCACTTTATGACCCAAAAACATGACCAGTTTTAGCTAGTTACATAAGTGCCTACGTGTGTACATGACATTGAGTGGAAAACAAATTTGCACTTGATAATTTCTATAACATCTGGACAGGGCATGACCTGAGAAACCTTTGCCTCACGAAAGACATGAATGAAAGCTGTTGGTTAGAAAAAGCAAACTCACGACTCTATGTGCCACTATGGCATATGTGTTGTTCGTAGTTTACTGTCCAGATTGAGCTACTCCTGCAGAAACTGTAATACAGAAAAACACCCATTGTCCATTAAGGAGACATCTAGATCTTCTTTAACTTTGCTCGGGTCTTGGTAGGTGAACATCGTATCCCAGGAATCATTGAGAGATCGATGTCCACCTCTGACCCAAAGCAGCTCTGACAACAACTCCCTTGCCGACAAGAGCAATAAAGAACACCGGTGCTGTGGCCTGTCGTCCACCCACACATGGAAACACTTTCCCTAAGAGCTCCTTGGAAAGGCCTGGCACAAAGTGGTCACGTGTTCCCACAGCATGTCGATTTTCAGCATTTCCGGTCTCTGAACGTCACGTCCGGTGTCATTTGGTTCGTTGTGTTTTTGGCACCTATATTCGGTGGGAACGTACACCTTCAGGGTTATTTAAAACGGATGGTGGTAACTTGCGGTGTGCTATTCAACACCCAAATGCTCTCGTGTGGATCTGTGACCCACAAACACATGATTTAATAATCAGTGCAACTCGTTCCTCTTTCTCATTCCTTTTGGAATAACTAGTAGAAGCAGCCAGCCTATTGGTCCAGAAGAACATGTGAGCACTCGGTGAGTAACTTTAAATTTACAAAATTATGAACGGAGCGAGTGGTGTGATGTGTAACTGGTCACAGAGCGACACCTAGTGGTCAGATTTTGAATTGCCGTGCGTTTTGTGTGCTCGGACTTGGGTCCAGTACCAAAGTTGGCATTGGCAACAATAAGGCACCGGAGGTGACCTTAAGAGCGGCGGGACAAAATGACTCCCCCCAGTGTAAACTTGTCTATAGAAGTTGCTGATCCACCTACCCCCCAGTCTCCCCCTTGTTTTTCATCATAGTTATCATTAGTGGAAAGTAATTCTGTATTCACATTAGGGCTGCAACTAACCATTATTACCTGTACGAAGCAGGCTATGTTTTCTGTCGCGTTGGTTTGTCTGTCAGCAGGATAATTGAAAAAGTTATGCACGGATCTGGATGAAGTTTTGTAGAGTTGTTGGACCAACGGAACACGTGATAACATTCTGTGCATTTCTGTAGCCTATAAATAACATAATAGTTTGATAACTGTTATGAGCTTACAAACTGCGATGGTTATAGCGCATTCTACGCTCCCTACGGACGCAGCATCCGCTGCGTTGCGGACGCCTTCGCGATGTGGCGTATCGACCTGCTCCCACTGCGATCAACTCCAGCAACACGCAGCAGTTGCCTCCACTCTACTGCATGGTACTAACGCAGCTCAGATAGTGTAGCGGTAAGCCCAGAACAAGAGTACTGTAATATGATTACATGTAGTGACCCTGACACTGGATCCAGTAGACACCTAAAACCATGGCATGCATAGGGGCAGAGACTCGCACGTGCAGTGGGTCGTCATGTGTCAGCGCAGTGTGAAAGGAACACATGCACACAGCGCGTGTGTTTACAATTCAATCATCAATTCAATCATTAATTTTCGCCGCTTACAGCTATCCTCTTCACCGTCATATTCAGAGCTTTCCTCTCGGAGCTAGAGAGGGAATCTGAGGGTTGTTCATTAAGTATGAGTGCGTAATCGACAAGCCTCACCTGCAATGTGTGTGTGTGTGTGCATTACTACACCGTTTGCGAAGAAAATAACCGTAACAAGGAATTACTCACCCTCTTCCCAGAGATGGCAAGTAACAAAGTACAGCTACTTAAGTACTGTATTTAAGTAGAATTTTCAAGTATCTATACTTTTAGGAGTACTTTTTCTCTCTGACTTTTTAATTGTACTCAGCAGATTTTTACAAAAAATATCGGTACTTCTACTTGTTTTTCCCAAAACAGGGAAAAGTACTTATTTTTCACCCTACTTTGAAAGGCTAGGTGAGCATGATTTGCAAATGTATCAGATATTCATCTCAATGTTTGGCAGCGTGATTTATAAACTTCAAGTGAAATAAATTAGGCTAGGTTGTTAGTAATTTATTCAATACACAATAACATTGATAAAACAACATTGAAAACTGTGATTTTTTGTATATTCAAATGTAATTTTGTACGTTGTACTTCATACTTCATACAGAAATACTTTTGAGTACAAGTAAGAGCATGTAATTTTTACTTTCAAAAATACTTTTTGAGTACATTTCTCAGGCTGCACTTTTTACTTACATAAGTAGATATTTGAATGAGAAATCTTACTCGAGTTGTTTTTATAAATGTATTTATATAAATATATTTATATAACGCTAGCTACTTTTGCCATCTCTGCCTATTCATTTAATACGATTCTAGAAAAGTTGCGTCGGCTGACCAGAATCCACAAGGAAAGTTGTTTCTTTTTTCATTTTTGTAATAATTAATGTGTTCATTTTCCGATTCCTAGGCGATACCAGTGAGCTGATCATACATCTCAATTTAATTAGAATTAGTTGGGAACATAAATAATATGCCGTATGACCAATGCAATATAAATGGCTGATTGTGATTGAACTAGTGCAGAGACTGTAAAAAATGATTGTTTGTTATATTGTAAATATGTTGTGGAAGTAGTACGGGTGGGGGGGGCACCCACAGTTTTGACGTCTCTGCGTTCTGCCTAAAAAAAAATGAATAAAAACAATAAAAATATTTACCTTTATAGTAGTAAAATGATACTAGTGGTATATAAATAATAAATAATATACAAATAAATACATAATTAAATAAAGTAACTAATGCAAAGATAGATAACAATAGTAAAACTAACTAAAAGCTGTTAAGATGGAATCAAAGACTAGTAAAATGTAAAAAAAGAAAAAAAAAACCTTATTGTTGTGTGTGTCCATGAAACATTCTTTACGTCATATTATTCTTTTTTTCAGATATCATTTGTGAAGGTGGAACTATATCGTTCATTGTTTTAGCGCTGAAAGAGTTAATAGAAGACCGGCGTGTTGTCTTATACCTCACTGGGGAGTGTATTCTTGGATGCACCGTTAACCCTGTGCACTGTAAACACACACAATGCCAACCGACCCTAATTAGTGCAGCTCCTGTTTCACGGTTATCTGCTAAACAGTGACGGCGTGTATTTGCAGGGTGCAGGTAGAGCCAAAATGTGACACAACTGTTACTTTATGACACTGGAATGGCCCACCTCTGGGCTAGACTGTTCATTTACTCTGCATAATTGCGTCGTTTTTGCCGGCTACAATGAATTGTGTAGAGGTGCTGGCGCGGCGGATTGTGAATGTAGAAAAATGTTATGCCAATTTGAGAAAACATGTTTTTTTTTAGTTTTTTGTTTTTTTACCAGAGCTGGCTAAAAGGAGAGGTTTTCCATAGTGTGGGTGCTTTCAATTATAGTCTTGGAAGACATACAAGCCTTTTCACACGTTGCAATTACAGTCCTAAATTCTTGGAGCAATGTTCCAAAAATGGTTTGTCGTCCCGAGGTGTTTAGCACACCTCTTCTGCCAACTTGCGGTGCGGCTCATGGCTGCTAAAACCCCCTTGCCCACCACCCCCACAAAATACAATAGACTAAATACAATATTTACACATAATGAATATGGACAGTGGGCGGTGGAATACTAACGAGCATGTCTCTGCCATAATGTTGTGCTCTTTGTCATCGCGGGCATTAATGCTGCCTGCATGACAAGCAATTCATCGTCCGTGTCCTCCCGTGTCCACGAAATCATTCCACAACTAGAAGCACTCAGAGATTGCAAACCGGTGCCGTAGGCGTTTTGACGGATTCCAAACCAAAATCCATAACCACGCCCCTGAAGCGACCGCGCTTCGCTATGGTGCGTCATATGCGTCACACGCCCCGCCCATTGGCGCGTTACACGCCCCGCCCATTGACCCCACACGCCCCGCCCATTGACGCATCACGCCCCGCCCGTCGCCAAAGGGCGCAGCGTGGACAGCAACTTAATGCTGTCTGCTACCGTAATGAGCATCAGCCACTAAAGCTCACTAGGAAATCGCTCGCCTTTGAAGGTAGCGCCTTTGAGTTCGAATGCGAGTAGTGCTGCGTTTTTTTTGCGCTGCATTTGTGCAAAATGGAAAGTAGAAAGTAACTTGGGAAAAATATACTCAAAATTGTAACAGAGTAAATGTAATGCATTACTGCACATCTCTGACTGTAACAAAAACAAAGTGCGCTTTAGCCTGTTCCACACTTTTTTAAAAATGCATTTAATGAGGGGGGAGGAGACATGTGGCAAATCTGTCTGTGAGGGAGAGCGAATTCACGACTCTCTGGGTATATGTGATTTTGTAGTAATGTGATTTTGTAGTGATGTGATTTTGTAGTGATGGGATTTTGTAGTAATGTGATTTTGTAGTGATGTGATTTTGTAGTAATGTGATTTTGTAGTGATGTGATTTTGTAGTAATGTGATTTTGTAGTGATGTGATTTTGTAGTAATGTGATTTTGTAGTGATGTGATTTTGTAGTGATGTGATTTTGTAGTGATGTGATTTTGTAGTGCACTGTCACAGAGCTTCGGCAGCGCACAGCATGTTCCATTCTTGAGTTGAATTCAGTGGCCAAAATAGGACAACGTTGGGATAGCGATGGGCTCCCCTGTACGCCTGTATAACGCATATCGCTTGTCCAGCTATGGTTGAGATTAGCACACAATGAGGCAGCAATGATGCATTTATTACCTCTCTACGTCGAGCGAATCCTAACAAGGCTCAAGGGGGTCGGCCTGGTAAACATGAGGTGATGTGCTTAGTTTGCGCGTTGGTAGGCGGCAGCGAGCCACACATTCTCACTGCTTTTAACGGCCCGCGGGCCACACGTGGGCGCTAGCAAGAGAGTGTGGCAGACCTCGCTATACGCCGCTTTAAATTCACAAGCCCTCTCTCGTGTATGCCAAGAGACTGGGTGCTTTCTTCTGTGAGCCCCCCCACACACACACACACACACACAAACATGGTTATTCATGAGGGCAATGGAGGGAGGAAGGGGCTGGACGACGCTCGTAGCAAATCTTAACTTAGCTTAGCGCTAGCATCGTTAGCCGCCCGCTGAACGGCTAAGTGAGTTCATCTCGAAAGCTGCTTCAGTCTTTTTGTTGGTCGCACATTGCAACCTGCACGCAACACTGCATTGCATATTTCCTGACATTGCACACAGACAAAAGAATGTGAATCTAGTTGAAGTGGGGATTTGTATCTTGAATTCAATACATGCCATAGGTGCAGCAGAAAAAAAATATTCTGGGGGTTTTCAAATTGACTTGTACTGAACGGCCAAAATAATTGCATGGAATAATGTGTTACTGTTATTATAATACAAACAGCATTTCCCTTTATGCTCCATCTAATGCCGACGTTTATGTAGTGTTAGAAAGCGGAATAAGTCGGAATAAGTATTAACCCCGATCACAACAAATTCTTGTAGCGCGTCAAATCGCAACTGAAATTGCCTAGTTTCTTTACAGAGACAATTTAGCTAGCTTCGCTTTCAGACGCATGCCCCCTATCAGGCCAAACACGTTCTAAGCCTGTGGACAGTATTAAAGAAACAGATGCCGTACGCCGCAGTGGCTCAGTTTGTCAAGACAGTGCACTACAAAGCACTGTCAAAATATAGCCAGGGGCTAGCCTGGCGAGCCAGAGCCAATGCATCGTCCATGTATCGCACATCGCTAGACGTTTGCCTTGGGTCTGGTAAAACCAGCGTCGGGAAAAAAAAAAAACATGTCAATCAAATTGTGTTATCCAGTGACAGCGCAGTAGGTGGGAGAAGCGGCGTGGAGGCGTGACAACCAAACTCCGGCTATGTCTCGCGTAGCCCGTACAAAATCCACCGACGTCTGCGCTGATTGGCCGATTGATCCGATTTTCCAATGCAAACGTCTAGCGATGTGCAATGGGTGGATGACGCGTTGGTTCTGGCTCACCAGGCTAGCCAGGGGCAACAGGGTATATCAAATTTACGGCAAACTCTTGCGACAAAAGAGAGAGGTCCCTATTGTTATGTATTGAGCGCGCAGCTGTTGACAGTTTTGGGCAGCGACTGAGGCAAGCGGTTTGAAGCGGTAGGAAAATCCACCTTGTTTGAGATTGCGATCATATGATGACTTTGACACATGACTATATTCAAGCTATTAGCATCCTGTCACCTCATCACCCGCCTGACTGAGGTGACAGCATAAGTGATTATTGCTTTAATAATGAATGACTTCAAAGAGGTGTAGATGTCAGAACGTGCAAACTAACCTGTTTATGAAATTACAATTATAGCATTACTTACAGCACTGCATGCCATGCCTGAGGCGCAGGTCTAAATGGATAATATAGACATATATGTGTATATGTATAAGCGCCATGGTAAAGAAAAGGTAACAAAACTTTCTTATCTAACTACAGCTGTCCGGATGTTTGAATTACTCATTTGATACTTGTCGTGTCATGGGGGGGGGAGCTGCAGCCTGGCAAGCCAGAACCAACGCATCGTCCACGCATCACACATCGCTAGATGCTTTCATTGGATCTGGTAAAACCAGAGTCGGAAAACGCTAAAAAGAAACGTGTCAATGAAATCGTGTTATCCAGTCACAGCACAGTAGGCAAGACAAGCGGCAAGGAGGCGTGACAACCAAACTCCGCCCACGTCTCGCGTAGCCCGTACAAACTCCCCCCACGTCCGCGATTGATTCGTACCGACAGCGAGCCGGATTTTTTCCCAGACCCAATGCAAGCGTGTAGCGATTTGCAATGCATGGACGATGCATGGTTCAGGCTAAAAGCTGGCATCTGAAATTCGATTTTGGGGATTTTGGGG
>OMKY01125201.1:0-12821 GCA_900302395.1 Bregmaceros cantori | reverse complement strand
CCACATGCACAAACACACACACACACACACACACACACACGCAAAAAAGTGTCTTTCTGATACCCAAAGTCACTTTACACCAAGGGACAATAAAATAAAAACAAAATATATGTTTTTATATTATTATCTTCTTTCTTGCACTCAGTCACACTTTGTGCGCGTACGTACGTGAGTCAGCAGGGGGCGGTATAATTGTACAAGTCACGGATTCAAAGCGCAGTGAAGTACCAAAGAAGATGAAGAAGCCTGTGCCGATTGGCCATTTGACTAAATCACGTGTTCAAAACAAGGAAGTAGGCGGCAATGTCGCAATGTTAACCGGATGGGAAGTTGCATTTATTTAGTTACATTGTATTTATCGCCTTAGCCAAACCTTTCACGGTTGAACAGGCCATGTAAACGTACGTTTTCCATTTTACACGTCTGGTGTGTGTGTGTGTGTGTCTTTTGGTTTGTGTGTGTCTGTGTGTGTCTGTATGTGTGTGTGTGTGTGTGTGTACTATTTGTCTATTGGTTTGTGTGTGTCTGAGTTTGTGTGACTGTGTATGTGGTCTGTCTCTGTGTGTATATCTGTATATCTGTGTGTGTGTCTGTCTGTCTGTCTACGTGAGCCTGTCTGTCTTGTCTGTCTGTGCGTGTCTGTCTCTGTGTGTGTTTCTGTGTATTGTTTTCTTAACTGCTGTAATGCAAACAGCGTTGGTTGCATTACATTACAGGTTGTCATTATAATCTTGTGTTCTCACGTCGCAGTAGTGTTTCTATCTGGTGAGTGCTGCTGAGCAGACCTGCAGCACAGTTACTAGAATATTTTTAAAAAATAACAACATACTGATCTGATCAAAGTGTTATGTCTCGTCAGGGTGTGTTAATGTTGACTTTGATCACACATCGGTGGGATGCCGCCCAAAGACCCCTGTCAGAAACAAGCCTGTGCCATTCAAACCTGCCTACAAGGTGCGTTCTCGCTGACAATCCTCTGTGTTGTTAGGGGAATTTGTTTTTTATTGGGGGCAGGGGGGTCAGGCAAGAAAGAAGATACACAACCACACGCCACTAGTCCAGAGGACTAAAAACAATCCTGCAAGGCACAGGTCCAGGTGGAAGGAGGAGAGGAAGACAGAGCTTTCTCTTCTTCCTCACGATGGGAAGATAACATCCAAGAGTGGACAAATTGCAGGCTGAGTGACACCATGCAAGTGGCCCGAGGACGGAGAGACCCAATGGTCAGACTACGAGAGTAATGATGATGATGATGATAAAGAAATCTAACAAAACGTACTGAGAAAGTTAATTTTCACAGTTTTTTTTTACAATTAATACAAGAGAAGAGGTCTCTTTTCCAAAATATCAGAGCAATGGGGTCCATTCATTTAAGGAGGATGAGCCGTCTGACTAATGGCATAGAGAAGGCTAGGAATAGTTTCAGTTTTGGAAGGACTGAGGCCTTCGCGGGGGGACACATATGTGAAAATGTATGGACGAGATTGGCTCTGTATATTTTTTATTTTAGTAGCCAAATGATCTTGTTCAAAGGATTAGATGTCTAATATGTTGATTTGTTACAAAAGATGTATGGATCAACAATTACATCAGGTTAATCTCATCTACTAAATGGAATAGAGTAAATTATTGTTGTTATGTAACAACCATAAGTCTATTTTGTTGGCAGACTCATAATGAGTAAGGGGGCTTAATCAAGGGGGCTTTTGCTAAAAACTGTTTTACCTCAAAAACTCAATTCAAAGGGTTTTTGCTCTTATTTTTGTTTTTGTTATTATGTTTGTATCATCCCATCGTTATAGCGGAAATTCTTTAATTTATTTTTCGCTATATCGTCCATATGTAGTGTTAAGCATTGGATAGGTCACTTTTATGGAGAATATTTTTGGAATAATGGACCACGTGGCCTTGCCGGATGTTTGCTGTTTGAAATCTGGTGCGGTGTTCCCTGCAGCCCACAAATACATGGAGAACATGTGTGCAGACGTCATCGAAGACATGCGGCGCTGCTGTCTGAGCCTTGCTGCCGGCCGCCCCTCCGTCTGCTGTAGCGGCTTCTTGCGGGACCACGGTGCCAAGAAGACCGGGGGAGCGGAGCCCACGGCCCAGTCTGAAACACCGTGAACTTCATCGTGTTTGAATTGAATAAAGTAGTTTGTTTGATGCCTGACTTGTCACAGAGCTGTCGTCCTACTGCACATCTTCATTAGTAGCCTGTCAAGCCAGAACAAATGAATTGTCCACAGATCACACGCGACTAGAACAATGTTTTGGTCTGGATTAAGCTGTATGGATAAACGTGTTAATCAAATGGAGTTATCAAATCACAGCGCAGTCGGCGTGACAAGTGGCGTGGAGTCCCACTTCTCGATTCAAACAAGGCCCACCATAATGATTGGATCGCCCGAGTGTGGATGACAATCTTATTTGTCTGCCTAGTTGGTCCAGACCCACCAGACTGTCCCGTTGCGAGCGATGCGTGGATTTGGGATTTTGGGTTGGTCCTGGCTTGCCAGGCTCATTACCACTTAGCAGTGATGCCAGTAATGCAATTTAGCTGACATTTTTAGCAACGAGTAATCTAACATTTTAAACTGTCAAAAGCAGTAATTTGGTTGAAGTTACTCCTAGAGGATGAGATAATAAAGCATATTGATTTGTTGTTTTCATTTTCAGGTTTGGTGCCACTCTGCAAGGCTCAAATCTAGAGTAACTAAAGTAATCTAACTTGGTTACTTTTATAAATGAAGCAGTCAGTAATCAAACTCTGGCAAATGGCAACACTGTTCATTGGAGACGCTAGTAAAATTTCACTGAATTATCACTTGAATTCAGATTCTATCATGTGTTGCAAAGTTTCAGTTTAGGGGAAAGTTTTTTAGTGTTTTGTAGTAAACCCTTCACAAATCTTCATGAATTAATATGAATTACTAACATAATTGGTGTTCATAACTTTAGCCCAAACTTTATTAGTGTTCAATATGTAGTTTGCTGCCTGTTTGCTATTTTGTTAGACTGATAAAGGCCAAATATTCTTCAATCTCCACAAATTATTATTACATTTTTGTCCTGTGCACCATGATTGTGTCTGTGTGTATTATATATTCTTATTTATATCACGATATACACCTTGTATGTATGTTACTAGCTAACTTTCAAGGTGCTGTTTATAGGTTTGTTTGATCTAAAGCAGCGCAGTGTTTATCAAACTTTTCACTCCGAGCACCATCTGAGAAACTATTCAACGCTCCAAGTACCGACATAAAGGGTGTGGCGACAGTTTCTTTTCCCTCTACCTAGTTTCCGCAGCAATGTTTGTTTCGTTTGCCATGTGGTCGAAGAAAGATGTGTGCGAGTGGACGTGCCAATGTGTGCGCAAAGGTTTGCTTTGAACGCGTTGCACTTGAACCTATTTTATGTCACTCTTCCTGTTTCAAGGAAGATGATGCGGACAGTCGCCTAGTGTTGTATGCAATTTGCCGTGGGCGTTGGAGATGCCTGTGGAGCTAAATTGATTAAAAATGTGAAAATGTGTAAAATCCAAAAATCCTCCCGCGTACCATCAGAGTGCGTTTGGTACACGTTTGTTCACTACTGATCTTCTGCCTTCCATTTTGATTTAGTTTGATTTGACAACTTTGTTGATATTTTTCTGTAATAATCTTCCCGATGGAAAGAACTTTCCTACTCATTAGACAATGTAGTTATGGACACTATGATCATAACCAGGGTTGGGAAGGGATTACATTTTAAATAATTTCTAACAAATACATTTTAACTCATAATTTAAACCACTTTGAATTTAATACAGCAAAACATTTGGAACACATTATTTGTTGGAATTATTTGATTTTTTTAAATCAGATCAGAGTAATCAATTTCAATAAGTAATCCTAGATTGGATTACTTTGTATTACATAAAATAATCATATTCAAATCATAATTTGAATAATGAAAAGTAAAATAATAATTTTGAATTACTTTTTGAGTAAATTTCAATGATAAAAAGCAAATTACTTAATGTGACTTTGTTTGTTTGAATTTATTGAAATTCGTGATTGTTTCAGACTATGAGTTCAACACCTGCAGTTTTTAGAAAATTGTTTGCTAGGAATTATTTGATCGAAGCCATATCCCTTCCCCACCCTGATCATAACTTTCACACACAACTTCAATTTGCAGTGCGTGTAAAGTGACAATAATGATCACGCTAAATAAATTATTTGAAATAAATCCCTACATTTGGCGGCTTCTCTGCCCAGCCATCTACGCCCCGGTCACGGTAAACCAGTGTGGATAAGTGTGGACAGCGGCAGCCAAAGCGGGGAACATTGCACGTGATCGCTCAGCCCTTATAGACACCAACTCAAATGTGTTAGGCGCATTTTGAATAGAAAGAATCGTTCACGATCGACACATCAGCAGCAGCGCTGCGGTTCCTTCTAGAATCCGACAGAAGCCACCCGGAGGTCTGAGTGCGTCCAGTCCGAAGCAACGCGGCTTACTGCGCCTTAACCCGATTAAAAACACACGTTAAGCCAGCCCCGGCACACCTCGACTCGTCCCCCGACCCACCCAGAAGGTCCTAGCCATACGACTAGCGGTGTTAGCAGCCGTGCTCCCAGGCTAGCCGAGTCACACTGCCTCGTCGTTCCGCCAGACCACCCCGGTTTGTCGGCTGTGTGGGCTAGGAGACATCGAGGCTTCTGGGCCTGAACATGTCGAGGATCGACTACAGCGTGTGGGACCACATCGAGGTGTCGGATGATGAAGACGACACGCACCCCAACATCGACACACCCAGTCTGTTCCGATGGAGGCACCAGGTACTGGGGATGTGAGGGATATACACCCGCTAACACGGAACTGGTTTCGTACAGAGACCCGCTAATACATCACGGATTGTAAAGGTGTGTGAGTGTGTATTGAATGCGGTCAGGCATTCACTCCGTGTGATGCCTCGTTGGGCCAGAACCGTAGAGAGTGAGAAGATGACGTCACATGTCATTAGGTTGCCCCACCTGCATGATGGGAAAGGAACTGAAGACGTCTTGGACCTAAGAATCTTGAACGCACTACTCGTAGGCGATATATCGTCTGGAGTATTACCGACAATTAATAGAACGCACCACTTTATTATTATATTATAAAGTCCGGTATCAGGAACTCAAAAGGTTGAAAGCGCGAAATTCGGGCAATTGACCAAATCTGAAAAAGAAAATCCTTTTATGAACCTTATTATTAAGCAAAAATGGGGCTTCATCCGCTATGTTAACCTACTATTAAAATGGCTGCTAGTAGGTATGAAATACATAATCTCATGTTTCACAATGTTCTGGAAGACCCAGGTACTGTACCATGAACGCAGCAGCAGTCCCTTCGCATGTGGGGGATTTAAAACCGCAAACACTGCAGGGGTTCTGTAGTTGTGAGATGGGGAACCAACACCCCCATGCTAGCTGGTCTCCCTGCACAATGTGCACATTGACCTCATAACACTTCAATTAACCAGAAATTAGAAATGAATATTCTAGCAAGAATTGTCAAAATAAATGTATTTGTAAAAATAAATAAATAAACAAACAAATAAATAAGCGCCTTTTCTTTCCTCACAGTAGTATGGTAGTTACAGTGTAACTATGCCTGATGGAAATTCATAGGGTGAATGACGACTACTGTATCGATACAAGAAGTTTATTCTTTACTGTGTTGTGGGTCCATTAGGCGCGCGTGGATCGCATGGATGAGTTCCAGAAGAAGGGGGAGGACCTGGAGAAGCAGATGTCTGAGGCCAGACGCAAGCTGAAGGAGGCCCAACAGAAGACCAAGGAGCTGGCAGCCTCCGTGGCCAGCGGCACAGACGACGCCAAGGCAGAGCTCGCCAAGGTACGCTCTGGGTCATTCTAAACAAGTGCAACCTTTGGACACTAGAGTCGGCACTGTCAAAATTATTATATAAAAATTATTATTATAAAATTCAACAATCATCACAGAAAGTCAGAAGTACTTAGATTTATGACTATTTGCTGTCGGTCACTTTGACTCCCACTGTGCAATGTTTGTAGTTCAGGTCCTTTTTAATGCCTCTTGCAATGCTTCATGGGTTATATTGCTTGGTCTAGGGTACATCGATGCTCATTACATTTTCCGGTGCATTGTACGATGGTTCATGAGTGCACTATATAGAGCACATGGTGTATTCAGATTCAGACCCCCCCCCACAAAATGGTGTGCGCCCCATACAGTGCTGTATTGGTAACGCAGGATATATATGGGAATATAGGGTACCAAATCCTGACCCAAGTTGTCTGAGGCACTTGACATGAAAGATAATGTGATATATTAATAATATATTATTATATCACATTATATAGGTGGGTGGGTGGGGGGTGTCGTTGCCCGTGTGGTTATGGACACCGCACCTAACATGTTAATGGCTCTACCGCAGCTTTCGCAGTGCTGCGAGTTCTACTCCCCTCATTGGCTTGTCTGCAATGTCTACCCCGATCTCTTCAACCCCGTTCCCGACTAAAAAGTTGAAAACATGTTTACAATACATCAATGATCCTCAGTAACTGAAGTAGCGACTATCAATATATAGTATATTTTACAGATCCGCCTGAGGTGGGACAAGATCCTGGGTTTCCCACGGGGGAGAGCATTCCACTACCAATAAGCAACTTCAGCTGTGCTTAGATGTGGCAATGAAGTGAGAGTGAATAAACCAAAAAATACATTAATTAATACAGTGAGAGTGAATGAACAAATAGATAAATATATAAAGCGAGAGTGACTGCTGCCTCTTGCTACCACAGCGGTTGTTCACCTTAGCAGATGATCATTTGTGGTCTTTGATTTATTTTAAGGGTGCGCCGATCACATTTTTTTGCTTCCGATCCTTTGATTTTAACGATCGGCTGATCCTGATCTCCGGTACTGTGTGCCGATACCGAGTCCCGATCCCCGATACAGAGTTCTGATCCTGCAAAAGTTGGTAATACGCAAACTATTTGGCACAATTGTCAATTTCAATGATAGGCAAAGTAAACAAACAAACATTTGGCTCCCCAACTCATTTACCGATCATGATCGGGACAAAATTACGGGTCCCGATCCTTGGGAAAAACTCTGATCGGCCACCGATCTGAGGATTGGATCGGTGCACCTCTAATTTATTTTCTTAAAGGTTATTAAAGTAGAGTTGTAAATTGCATTTGTTAAAACAACATTTTATGTAAAACTATGAAATGTGATAAAAATGATATGTTGGAAATTGTTGCACTTATCAAAGAATATAATGAGTACATAATATATTTTATGTTCGCACACCTTTACTGATGAAATGGTTTATTATCTGGATCACAATTTATATATCTATGGTGGTACTTGGACCACTGAATAGATTCTTGGGTGGTACTTGAAATGTACCACTTATGAAAAGTCTGAGAACCACTGCCCTAGACTAGGCAGTGTAACCCATAATGCGTGGTGGGAGTCAGTAGTGACCAACCACGGCAAATATATAAATGTAAGTACTTTTCGCTTTCTGTGACGATTGTTGAATTTCATGTTATAATAATTTTGACAGCGCCAAGATTAGTGTCCGAAATCTGCCGTTGCATTCACTATATAGGGAGTAGGGGATAGGGAAAGATTGCTGTGTATCATGCTTGTATTTGTGGTGTTGGCTGTGAACAGGCCCAGGCGGAGGAGAAGAAGTTGAAAAAGGAGGACAGAGAAATGGAGAAGAAGTTAGACGAGCACCGACGGGAAGAGAAAAAGATGCCTTGGAACGTGGACACACTCAGCAAAGAGGGATTCAGTAAGGTAGGGAAAAGACCAATAAATTTAGTAAGATATGGAAAAGACCAATAAATTCAGTAAGGTACAGAAAAGACAAATTCGGTAATGTACGGAAACCGGCAATGTTGCGCAGCCGTGTTATAAATGCAATATACATTGTCGGCTGCCATGGTCAAAATACACACTGTTGAATTACCTGCAATGCCGCTAAAAACCATGTCACATTCACACAACAAAGTTTGCCAATGCACGCAGCGATATCCTGACGACCAAACGGTGGTCGGTGCTGCTACACAAGCGACTATTGGCAAATATACAGTGTTCAAACGGGATGTTTAAATGATGTTTGCCACCACACCAAATGCCGCCAGACTCGACGGCTCGGTGTGCATGACTATGAAGCACTGATGCGAATTGATTCAGCACCCGAATTGACGCTGTCCAGATCCTCGTGTTTGCAACACTCAACTTCAATTTTTGCGTGTCCACGTTGACGTCCTGTCAATTCCGTATCAATTGGGACTTGGAGCGGTCTCGACACCAAAGCCCACGTCAATTGATCGTGCAACATGCATTAAACAAGTTTGATGAGGGAGCGACCAAACAATGGAGTGATTTATTTTCAATTTAAAATTGTTTTAGTTGATTGTAAATCTATTTTGCCTTGTTCGATGGCAGTTCTTCCTAACATCTTGTGTTCCCTCTTGTACAATGTGGTGAATGTAAATTAATCTTCATCTTCTATGTTGTAGAGCGTGGTGAATGTAAAACCGGACCCCAAGGACGAGACTGAGGAGGAGAAGGAGAACAAACACAAAACGTTTGTAGAAAAATATGAGAAGGAGATCATGCATTTTGGTAATTTAATGTGCTATTGTTACAGCTTTCCTCTTAATCAAACATTAATGTGCTATTGTTACAGCTTTCCTCTTAATCAAACAGTCACATTGTTAGATGAAGAACAGTAAAACTACTTGCTGGTACAAAATCAAATTATCTTTTTCTTTTTAGTGCTAATTTCAATTACTGGTATTCCGTTAACATTAGAGCTCCAACTAACAATTATTTTGGTTATTGACAAATCTGATTATTCATTTGAAAACTTATTCCAAATTGCACATCTTTCCATTTTGGCATTACCATGGAAGAGTCTAAAGTTGTTTGTAAATTTGCCAGATTTTAGTTTTCAATTTTTTTATGTTTTGAGTTTGGTCCATCACTACCACTTTACAGTGAGCGTGAATCTGTTTCCTGTCAAAGTATAATGCTAATTGTATGTTTTGAGTTAATTTAGTAAATAATTTTTTCGAATGGTGTACAAGGCTGCCTGTTTCGCACCTTAGTTGGCCCACTTTCATCTGACCAGACGCAGCCTACACCAAGGTCAACCAAAGTCCATGAGTCAGCGGCCACATGCACCCAGAGTCTCTACAATTTCAAAAAATCCTCTTGTGAAGAGTTATTAGATCTGGTGGGCCTGCTACAATCCACTTCAAGGGCGTCCAGCATAGGCCTTCGAGTAGAATAGAGGGGGTGGGGCAAGAGTACGATAACAATTTTTTTCCAAGATTATTGAAAGAGAAGAGGTGTCTTTTTCAAAATGCCAGACTGGGCATCTGACTAAAGAGTAGAGAAGACTAGTTTTATTTTCTAACTTGCTGTTGTGGGTCTGATTCAGGGATGCTACGCCGATGGGACGACAGTCAGAAATACCTGTCTGACAAGCCACACCTGGTCTGTGAAGAGACTGCCAACTGCCTCGTCATCAGGTGTATCGATCTGGAGGTGGAAGAGGTACCTGTTCATGTGTATGAATGAATTACGTGTTTATTTTGAACAGGAAGAGAATAATGGTAAACAATGAATCACAGTAATAGAGATCTGAAAAATAAAGAGATGATAAAGAAGTGTATGGATCCATCAGCCGGCAGCTATGGGGGCGTGGCTTTGACTCGCTGTGTCTGAGCGCCATACTAATATATAAACTAAGAGAGGACTAGGGGTAGTAGGTATTAGTAGTTAGTAATGGTAGTGGGAGTAGGAGTAGGGGAAGACCCTGTTGTTGTTCCACTATAACTGAGGCGCTGCAGTCACCAGGCTCACGCAACTCCCACCTTCAATATACATGCGTACAATCGTACACACAATCTGACTATTTACACACTTACATATATGAATTTTTAAAAAAACGCTCAACGTTATTATAGGGAAAACATGAAACGTGAGGTGAATGCCAGTCTAATAAAATCACCCTGTCTGGGGCTGTCTTTCTAAACGTATTATGTTATTGTGCAGGAACCGTATACAAGAAAAATAGCGTGCAGTCGGTTCAGAACATTGGAGTCCGGAGCAGTCCGAGCGGCACTCACGGATTGCGCGCATGTCTATATTTTGTGACTCTGGCTAGAGGCTGTGAGTGGCTGTAACCATTCCAGGAACTATATTTGTTCCTACCAATTTGGGAACATTAACGTTTATTGGTGGAACTCCTAACTGTAAACGTTATAATTCCATGTCTGTTCAGAACGCATAGATTGGGGAAAAAATATTGGTTCAAAGCCCTGGTTTCAAATACTTAGTTTGCTGCAGCTTGATAAATAAAGGTTAGAGGTTTAAATACCTCAACAGTTTCACAGGTTCTACTTGAAGAGTGGTGACAGCAGCTTTATCACTTCCTTATGGGTGTGGTCTGACCGGTTGTCCAACCACCACCTTGCCCCGTGCAAGAGAGAATCCCAAACATTGGAAAGGGTGTATGGCCCTTCGCCTCTGCCGACGGTGTCCTTGACGCTCTCCCTAATCTCTATTCACTGTGCCTCAAATGGCGGACTTGTTACTTTGTGCACTATATTTGGTGCGTAGGGCACTGTCCAGAGTTGTTGGTTGAATTCCAGTGCACTAAAAGTGCCCGAATAACCTAAAAACTGTATAAACTCTCGATAAACTCTTGGTGCACTAAACGGCCGCCAGGCTGACGTTGACATCGCGGACGACCACACATGGATGTCATATCCACCGACAGGTTGTAGTTTTGTTTGCAGGCCAATCGCTGGCGGCATGTAAAGTTGGTAGCGCAATATGCTGATGTGTCCTTTCCGGTGCAAAGCGGAGGTGTTCAATTTGGGACTACTAAACTATCCACCAAAAAGTCTCGGTGCACTATATTGAACGAAAAATAGTGCACTATACTGAAATATAGTCCACTATCCTGAAATATAGTGCACTATATTTCATTTGAGTACGGCATTTGAGGCGCAGCATATTGTTTCTTTCGAGGGAGTTTGGCAAGGACACCATCAATGGAGCTGTAGGTTGTGGTATTTAAAACGTTTTGCCTGTCATTTAAAAATAATTGTCTTTTAGTGCTGCCCAGTAGCTCAGTCGGTTAGGCAGTGCACTGGAAAGCACGCATATGCCTTAATGGCGCGGTGAGTCGGTGGTACGAATCCCACCACCGACATATTTCCCGCATGTCTACTCCCCCCCCCCCCATCTTCACCTGTTTACACTAACCCTAATAAATAAAGCTTGGGAAAAAACAGCCTGAATGAGCTGGAAAAAATAATAATAATAATAATAATTGTCTTTTCAGGTAACTGTGTGGTTGTGAGTTTTTAGGGAACTGTGGTTGTGTGTTCCAGAAACATGCACTGATGGAGCAGGTGGCCCACCAGACCATCGTAATGCAGTTCATCTTAGAACTGGCCAAGAGCCTGAAGGTGGACCCCCGCGGCTGCTTCAGGCAGTTCTTTGCCAAGATCAAGGTGAGCCGAGTACCTAGACAAACCCACCACATTTATCGCCGTTTGTGAGCCTGAGCAACTGAAGTGTCAAGGAAGTCACCGAAGTGGGGACTACCTGATCTCATTGTACTGCCTTTCCAGACAGCAGACCAGCAGTACCAGGACGCCTTCAACGATGAGCTTGAGTCGTTCAAGGATCGGGTACGCAAGCGGGCCAAGATCCGCATCGAGAAGGCCATGCAGGAATACGAGGAGGAGGAGCGACAGAAGAGGTTGGGACCGGGTGGTCTGGACCCTGTGGAGGTCTACGAAACGCTGCCTGAGGTAGGACACCAGTTGTATAACTGGGGTTCACTTTATAAAACCAAGTCCACCTACAATCATTAATTTGGAAAAAACAACAATGTAAGTTCCATCATATTAGTGCTTCAACAGATTAATTATCTAATTACCAACTAATGTGATTATCAATTAATCAGCTGTGATTAATCGTTTCATTGTTTGATCCATCATCAGAGATGGCAAGTAAGGAAGTACAAATACTTAAAATACCTGTACTTAAAGGCGGGGTGTCATGAAAAATCAAGTTTTAAAAGTTTTTATTTGTTAAGAATAGGCTTGCGACATAACAATGGACCATGTAAAACTCTATTCTGGTTGTTTTGTGGTTGCTTCACAATAATTGCCTAAAGTGGGCATTTTGAGGTCCTCCAAGATTTCGGTTCTTTTGAAATTGTGGTCGGTATGACGTCACACCGACCACAAAATTCAAAACGAACCTTTACCGCCCCCTACAGTATACGCGTGGAACTGCATCAAAGTATTTCAACTAATGACCAAAAGTCGATTATATTGCATGTTGGGTGTATTTACATGCCACATAACCTTTAAATAGTACACGCGCACGTATGTACATGCACATTTTTGTGTTTGTGTGTAACTATTATACGACAAAGCGCCCGTTCGGGCGCTTCCATATTCCCATTGAAATGCACCAGTGTCTGTGCGTTACACGCGAAAGAAAACGACATTTTAGCGCGGGAGAAGTCCCAAGGCCACTATGCGAGGCTTGAGTCACATAGACCGCTGATGTGTTACAAGTTGCAGCAGAGAGAGAGAGAGCAGTGTGTGTGTGTGTGTGTGTGCGTGCGTGTGCGAGTGAGTGACTGAGAGAGACACGCAACGATCGCCTCCGCGGTGGCTCGCTAGACTCCAGTCGCGAATCGAATTTCGACGGTGGCTGACAGCCAGTTCTCCTCCCCCTCCGTGGGTGTT
>OMKY01125144.1:3428-14068 GCA_900302395.1 Bregmaceros cantori | reverse complement strand
ATCGTCCTGTTCTCTTCCTGTGAAAACGTACAACCTTTCCAATGGTGGAGGGAAGATTATATATATATATATATATATATATATATATATATATATATATATATATACATATATACATATATACACACACACACACACACACACACATCCGCAATTTGACAATCAATCAAGCTATCACTAAGCCATAAGATACACACACAAGCAGCACATGTGAAAAGATATTGTTTTTTATTATGTTATCATTTTATTATTATTCTAAACAATAACAATGTATGCAAACACTGCATATGTTATTATAAATTATTGTAAACAAATGATTATTTGAGAGAGATAGTGGCAGGATTAAATCGGAAACTGGGATAAAGAGTGGGAGGGACATCGTAGAAAAGCCGACGAGAGGATCAGAACCCGCGGCACTGCTCAAGCTATGGTCCAAGGGGCGCGGTGGAAGAGTAGTGATAGATCGCGCTCCCCCTCAAGTTTTGACTTTTTTAGTAGCTACCTAATGCGGCCCGAGCTCACCCAGAAACTGCCTCTAGCGGCACTCACGCAATATGAGTTTGAGCCCGAGGATTAAGTTGACCAGAGCACTATCAATTATTATGCCGAACAAATGTTGCACGTGTAGGTCGATCAGATATTATGTAGAATTTATAGGAACATATCAGTTTATAATTATGACAAATCAACTCAAACTTTATTTATATTGCACTTTTCCTGCAGAGCAATTCAAAGTGCTTTACAGCAACACAACAAAGCAAAACAACAAGAATAAAAGGAACACATGCCGCCCCAAACTTCCCAGCCCATTAAAGCAGCCATACCCATATACAAATATAAGAGCACACACACACACACAGGCAAAGGATTTGTTATTAAAATCATAGACATGGCTTGGCACTACATGCATATACAGTAAGAGGAAACGCTGGAGTACTAATGACAAAAATACATTTTAGAGTATAAGAAAATAAATGAATACATAAATAACTAAAAACAATAAAAATATCTACCAATATAGTAATAAAATGATAGTAGTCTTACAGCTAACTTTCACCATTCTATAGACGACTTCACAAGCTAAATACAGGGGGCTGGCATTAGTAAATGTAACGAGTTGTGCAGATAGATCTGCAGTAGAACATTTGGGTGTGGAATAGCACAGCGCAAGTTACCACAATCCTGCCTGGCAATGGAAACGGCATGCTGCGGTGTCGCCGGCCGCTGTCGCTGGCTGCTGGTCGCTCGCAATGGAAATCCACCGTTAGTAAGGATGTGTTCCCAGTAAATAAGACAAGTTCAAAAATAAATCAAAACACAGAGACACCGGAAGTCATATTCAGCCTAAAGTTCTTAACGGAAGTAACCGCCAAACTCGTCTATAAATACATATACTGACATATTTTTGTTTAAAACAAGAGAAGCTTCCGGCCTCACTTTGATCAGGCATCTCTCGGGCAAATGGGTAGTGCTCGCTCGCATACTGTCTGTTGTCAGTCATCATAACGCAGCGGCAGGCTTGCGAGCCAGTTCGAGTGTTTTGTAATTACCCGAAAGTGTTGTAATGTGGTGCGTGTGAACGACGCGAGCATACTTATCGTTGTCTGATGAGACACAGCAGTGTGTGTGCGTTAATTGGTTCGCTTCCCACGCTCAAGTGCTTCCGTGGGGCGACGGCTGAAGCCCCCTAATGCTGCCGAGCGCTGTCCGCAGTGATTACTTATGTTATTAAGGAAGTGGGCTGTCATTTCAGTGTCAGAAGAATCCAACGTATCATATGTTGTTAGCGGGGTGCGGGGTGCTTACTTATAAAATACAATGCCTTTCATTTACCAGGCCTCTTAGTCAAATTGAAACTTTTCTGAATTACTATAATCTATAAATCATTGAATGACAGTAATCTAATGCGTGCCATTGTTACAATACAATTAAAGTTATCAAGGTTCCTGTTATGATTCGTACAGAGAGAGATAATAAAGAATTAAGGACTCAGTCAAGACCACTGTGAAAGGTTGGATGACTTAGTGGCGACCCTCGCCGTCATCCGTATACTGTAACACAGGTAATCAAACACAAAACATTTGTAGCACACAAAGTGCAAATGAAAGTAACAATAATTGCACGCAGGCAATATGAGTCTCTATACACGGTTAGTCATTGTCCGTGACGAGCTTGGAGTATAAGAAGTAAAAGTACTCATCTCCGGGGTCTGGTTCGGGATCGGTGAGCGAAGTCCAGAGGCGGAAGCGGAGATGCTGGTTTCTGTAGCAGTGAAGAGGAAGCTCCGGTTAACCCCAATGACTGCTACACACGGAGTAATCTATTCTAACTAGTCTGGGGGCTAAAGAGGAGTGTAGAGAGAGAGAGAGATCAAACTATACAAAATCATAAACTGCTCCCTCGGTTCTCACCGAGAGAAGATCAGGATGTCGCGTTGACTCAGTGCCCGAAGCCCGCTTATGAAGGGGAGAGCAGCCTATCATGGAGTTGAGTGCGACGTGCTGTGTTCGTGCGATCCACGAACGAACCCGGCTCATGACAGTTCCATCCACAAAAGTGTCTTGGAATTAACCTTACCCTGGTCGTGTTTATTTATTGAATAGACACTCCGTTGAACACACAATAATAAACACAGTAATACAAATAAAAAATAACAGATGAACAAGGAGATTGAGATTAGAAGTGATACAGTAGCAGGTAAAAATCTCAGTACCGAGGGGTGACTTACTATGGCCGCCATGGTGGGCCACTACAAGTTCACAAATAGATGCAGTTCAGTGAAGTTATCACTCTAAGTGGACACGTGCCACATGAGTGTCCGTGGTTAAAATTTGCACAGTACTTGCAGAGTTCAACAACATCACTGCACGGGGGAAGAAACTTTTCAAGTCTGGTGGTTGTTGTGGGCAAGGCTCTGTAGTGTCTCCCAGGGGGAAGGTGGGGTGAAGAGGTGGTGTTCTTCTGGGTAGGTAATTTGAGGAAATCAGCAGCAATCTTACTTGGCAGTCTTGTAAAAGGTACTTTGGCTATTGGAGGAAAAGAACATCCATAACACAGATTTGTTTCTACCATTTGCAAAGCCAGCAGATCCAAATTAGCACAACTCCTCCGCCAGGTCAATCACCTGATGAGAGACAACACCTGTTCACAGAATCAAGTTGGAAGCAAAACCTGTTTCAAGTCTGTTCATTGGTTTTACGAGACAGTTGAATGCGTACCCAAGCAGTTATCGCCACACACGCGCACAAAAAACTAGTTTTTGACATCTCAAAACATGTCAAAGTGGAGTCCCATGCATGCCTTAACTGATTGGTTCAACTGTGATATAATCTTTTTAAATGTGTCACATGCCTTTCAACTATTATCAGCTTCAGCTAGCCTAGCGTAGCAGCTATGCTTTGACCAGTATAAATCATTGAATCCTCTCTTCCACATCTACGGTCGCGTGTGAATAGTGTGACAGTTAAATCAGTCTCCGCCCTCACGAACCGACTGAATTTCAAACATGTTTGATATTCTCCCGATCGATCAGGAGGTGTTAAACTGCGTCTCGTGAACCGACGTACACTACATAATGGAACATACACGATCGACCCATAATTTGTCCCAATCTCAGGAATTGGACTGGAAAAATAAAATAAAATAATAAAAAAAACATTCGAACAGTGTACAGTGTACCACTTTATGTGGCCGTCCCCTTTGAATTCCCATTACACACCAAGAGCCTCATCTGCAGTTTTTGGCTCTTCAAGAAATGTAAAAAAAGAGAATGTTACAACAAGAAATGTAGCAAGAACAAAGTTTTCAGAAGAGACTACTTATCTGGTGTCTCATGTGTGGCAACCCACTGGCCCAGGGGCTAATTTAAACGCTTGCAGTGGTTGAAATGCAGCCAAGGAATTTCCCCACGGGAGAGTTGTTAAGGTATGCAAAAAAACGAACGAAAGAGTTTTCACGTTTGAGAGCAGAAATCAAAGAAATGGTTCATGATTCGTTCAAACATGTTGAATCATTCATGGAATTCATCTGAGAGAGGGGGGAGGGAGTGAGAAAGCTAGACAGAGAAAGTGCTCGCCTGAGTAAGAGGATTATACAATTGAAGCTAATTGAAAAGTGATTCATGGTTAACTTCCAAGTATTCCTGCGGCAAATGTGAGATATCGACCGCCTTTAATATATATCTGATACGGATATGCATTGGTGAACATAACTATGCATTTTCTGCCCCACCATCAGCTCCCTTAGCTTTGCTAAATTCTTAAAGAACTACACGAAAGAATAATATGACTGTGCATGGGATAAAATATAATAATATCATTTTAAAAGAAACCCTTTTTCACATGTTTTTGATGTGAATATGTTTCCACTGCTCAACTGTTAAATGAACAAAAAAAATCAACAACAATATACAGGCCAGAAGGATGCGGCTGTTACAGTACTTTCACCAGTAAAGGTGAAAGTACTATTCCGAAAGGTCTGTTAGCAAAAGCTCCGTCCTAAACCTAACCTAATCCTAATCCCAACCTCAACAAATCATAACACAAAGCCATAACAGCCCCCAGAAACTGAAATGTGTCATTCACCGACTTGAATTGGATCACAGTTTTACGGTGCTTGATATCAGGAGAGGTAATGTTGTTAACGTGTCGCAATATAAACTAGAAGCACTCAGAGATTGCAAACATAGCACTGTTAGTGCAGTATGTGTTGCAACTGGCAACCCATTATCAATGCAAGTGTTTGTAGACTAGCGCAATTGCGATTGATGCCACCGACGAACATGCCAACTACATGTCCCAGCGACCCCTAGACCCAGAAGACTAATCACGTGACCGTGCACAGTGATCAATCAGTAAGTTGGTGATTAAATATGATTGTTACTTATAGGCTACAGAAATGCAGCAAAATTCACTTCTTTGTTATTTCCAACAACTCTGCAAAATTCCATCCAGATGCGTGCACAACTTTTTAATTTATCAAGGGGACAAACCAACGCGGCTAAAAACAACCTGCTTCGTGGCTACGCCCCGGCGCAGGTAATAATTGTAATATACAACAAAGCTCCCGAGATGACATGTTCGACAGACATGAAACAGATCCACACAGTAAAAAGGAGGAATGAACAACAGACATACACCATGCTAGAGAAGGGAGAGTGAGTGATCTACAGATTTATGAATGTAAGCATGCAGCATAAAGTGAAATAACCATTATTGCGCAAAATAAACAGAGGCGTGACTTAAAAAAACACATGAATATATCTATAAAACCATTAGAAAATTCTTTGTCATTAAGAGCTTGACTTTACATAGACTACAACTAGAAAGACGTAAACACTCACCAACACGCATGTTGATGAAAAAGTTATTGCATATTCAGTGCATGATTTTGCATCTAAAGTTGTTTTTTTCCCTTCTTTTCCATCAAACTTCTGATACCTGTAAAGCAACAAAAAAAAAAACCTGCATCGACTGCATACGGTTGTCCCTCGACTCTTCTCATCATTAGTCCTTTTCATCATAGAAATCCCAAACTACACACAGAGAACAGACACACAAATAGACACACACGTACAAACCCAACTGAAATTCTCACATACGCACGCACGCATGGGCCACACGAGTAGCGCGTAGCGGAAAAGATGCCGCAGCGCAAGCTGATTAAAATGACTGATACTCCGTCACCAGATGTGGTAAACAACGGGCAGCTCCCTCGCTAGCTGTAAATCACCCAGCATGGCTAGTGCACGACGGTTCGCACGATGTTGCACTACTGTTGCTAATTCTCACAGTATACTGTTAGCTTATGACGGATAGCGTTGCGCGCCGCAGCTGAAGCTAACTCACGTGACACCGTCAATGTAGATGAGATAGCAAATCTGTAGCCACCGCGTGGCCCCAAACGGTGGTGCATTGCGTTTTTGGCTATGTTTCCACTACCATAAACGCAATGCCTCGAAGCAGTGCGTTGATGCACGTAGGACGCAATTGGCGCGATGGTTGGCGTTGCCCAAGAGGACTGGCAGATACGTCACTTTTGCTTCATCAAGGCCGGTTTTGTGCGTGTAATATATGTTTATGCAAGAAAACAATCACCCATAGCAACAGGTTTTTGTAAAATGATGATGTTCGAGAGAGAGAGAGAGAAACGCGCATTAACAATGTGGGCGGGGTATCCTACGATGGCTGTAATATATTTGTTTCGCTGTGCTGCGTTGACCAGTGTAGCGACAGTGGCAGTGGAAATCTGTGCTGTGTAACCGTGATGTCAGTAACTAAAGGTTGATTTAAACCAGCGTGTTTAATTGAGATGGAACTTGTTTCAAGTGGGTCTTGAAATAATAAATGCCCTTTTTTGAATAGGTGGTCTCGGCCACCGTCCAGCATGGAGGATATTAAGTTCTGACTTGGGTCGTATTCAAACCAACATGTTTATCCCGGGTACGACTCGTTTCAACCGAGATGGAACTCGTTTCCGAGTTGTCCCGGTTGATATGAATGCGCCAAGCGGGTCCGAGTCCGCGCTAAATCATCCGAGACGAGCCCTGATCATCGAGGGAGTCCGAACCTGGGATTGAACACGCGGCAAACGCGCCGTGACGCGGAACAGCGCGATCTGAATGCGATCGCGCTGAGGCCCCTTTTCACACTGAATGCATGCCGACTTTTGGATGTATTGGCAGCCCGCTCCGCCCAGCGAGTGTGCCAGCACGACCTCCCCTCGGGTATGTGAAGTGTGAACATATTAAGGCAACAATCAATCTGTGTGTGTGTGTGTGTCAGCCTATGCACGAGCCCATGCTGTGAGCGCGCCAACTCCCCTCTCCACCTCCCTCTTTCTGTGTTTATTCAATTATTATTGTCATAATCAATATTATGGTTCTTTCTCTTCTTTTCGATATTTTAACTGCAGTCCGGAGCGAACGCGCCGCACACACGCGCGCTCTCATACATACACACACACACACAGAAATGTTCCGCAGAAAGGCTGCTCTGGTTATGTCCTTCTCCCGCGTCGTGAGTGGCTAATATTCATCCAATCAGCGAACTACTGCAGAAAGCACGTGTAGCTGTTGACAAATTTATCTCAGGTCTTAAACGCTGGTTTGAATACTACTGGGACCAATCAACCCGCGCCACCTGCGGGAAACAACCCACACTGCATTCAGGAACAAACCCACGACAAATACAAAATGCGGTTTGAATACACCCTTGGTTTAGGAAATGAAAAGTCTCATCTGTCCTAAATATCACCTTGTTCCGCCACACAGTCACAACCTCTCTAGCAATAGTCAGTAATAGGAATCTTTGGTCACCTCCCATTTACGATTCCATTATGATTCTGAGGGAACGATCCAATTATGAAACGATTATTGATGCATATTTTTTGAATTTATGTTAATTCATGTACTTTTTCACATTTTCCATTCTCACCAAATGGGCAACCGTCACTTGCAGATTTGACCAGCAGGAGTTTTAAGCAAATCATTTGTTAGAAATGATTTGAGTCAACGTTTTGTTCTGTATCTTACGGATTCTTCAAAGTGTATTAGGATGTGCCATATTATCTCTTTGTATTGGAAATACACACTGGGACGAGGGAGTTAGAACAGACACGCTTCCACCGACATACAGTACAATTCAACTTTACGCAGCAGCGTAGCGATCAAGTGCACGCGCATGCATATTATCTTTAAAAAACAGCCCGATGTTGTCTCTCTTCGACTAGACACAAACGGAGCCGCTCATGCTCTGTGTGTGCAGTCCGTTTTCATAATTTTAGGAGCGGGTCGGCGAGCGAAGTAGGTTCGTTTGCTCATCCATGCTAATGTTGTTAGCATGGCGTTAGCTTTCCCCCTATGCTCGCTGCGCGCGCATAATCCAACGCAATCCGCTGTCTGTTCATGACACACAGAGTGGCTGCACTCTGTGTGGGTGGTCCGCTGAATACGAAGAATCCTGCAATCGTTCCGCTTTACTTGCCATATTTAAACAATCGATTTGAGATGTTTCAAATCGATTTGGCCACGGCCAAATCACGATTAATCAAAGAATCGGAAATGTCCCCCACCTCAGTAGTCAGATTACTCTTGACAAGTAACTGTAGCAGCAATCCTGTTCAATCTGTTAATCTTGTTTGTATATCCATATTTTCGTGTCTCATGTTGCAATGAAGTCCATGTCTTGTGTCACATATTATGTTGCAATGATTAATAGCTGAATGTCCTAAAATAAAATTAATTCATTCATTAATTTCCATTCATTCATTCATTCAGCACTGTATGTAACAATGCATTATGCAATACACAGTACTGTTACAGAGGTTTAGAACGCTCCCAAGTTTCAAAACGTTCTACTGTGATATCATTGTTATGCATTGTACTTATAAGTGAATTTAGTAGAGGACGCAGTATTTGGTGTGCAGTCTATATGAGCTACTAATGTGCTGAATGCCTCAAGCTTTTTGTGAGAAAGTTGTCAAGTTTCTCTGTCCACAGCAGTGCAGCACATGATCAGCCCACAGTGAAAAATAACTCCATTAACATTCTGTGTTAGAACTCTCCTCAAACATTGTTTTCCTGCAAGGTTATACAAAAAAACGCAATATGAATTGAATTATTTTATAATGATAAATGATTTTTGATTCGTTTCCATTCAATAATAAGAAGTGAATTCAGTACAAGATACATGAACCCTTCCTATTCTATATACAGTAGCGTAGGTCTGAGAGAAGCAATTATTTTGGTATTCAATTATGGCCTAGCTTCTTCAGTTGACACCACTAACTCACAATAATTATACGCACAGATTCTGTGCATATAATTCTGTTGAGATTATATGCATTTTGTTGGTAATTCCAGAAACTAAAAAAAAAATGTATGTGCTCTGCAAAAAACTGTTCGGAATTTGCCCAACTGAGATTATTTGTTAATTATGTATTTGACATTGAATTTATGTACATATAAAATATTAGCATGTACATGTAAAATAACATAAGATGGAAATCTTATTAAAAATACATTTAATTTTAATTCATGTTATTAAGGACGGGCTAAAATTTTGTCATTCATTATATGACTTATAATCAGGGCTTTGAACCGGTTCAAGGAACGAAAACGAAAACCGGGAACTTTTAGTATTTTCCAGGGAACGGAAATGAAACCGGAAACGTTATTATTTTTTTATGTTCCGGAACAGGAACACTTATTTAAAATAATGGTAACCGGTTAATACCGGTCTTATTTCGTTCCTCAAAGGAGTGTTCTTGGGGATAACTTCAGAAATAAAACAAGAGTATTTATAAAATCTATGATGCAGCAGTGAAGTAGGAATCATTGCAGGACTCTCTGCAGCGTGTTATTGTGGGTTCGCCCCGACACGCAACGAGACCTCGGCTGTAGAGCGCTACCAGCGGGCCCCTGTAGCGAGTCGGTGTGGGTTCACCGCAACATATATTAAATAGCATGAAACAGCTGACAGGAACGAAATTAACCGTTCCGGGAACAATATTTTTTTGTTCTAACCGGTTCAGGAACGTCAATTTATTGGTGGAACACATAACCGGAAACGTTATAATTCTGTTTCTGTTTGGAACGAACCGATTGGGAAAAAATATTGGTTCTAAGCCCTGGTTATAATACACATTCTTCCATACACATATACAAGCACAGACACACACACACACACACACACACACCAGAACCCACATAAGCTAAACCCAAGAATGCAGTCTTTTCTCTTTATATTCTATTGTGTTATCAAACACCACTTTGTAGCCTACTGTCAATTAGGTTGTACAAAAACACCATTAGAGCCAAAAAAAAACACTTCTTGTACAATCACCACTCGCAGCCAGTTCTATTACAAACCGTGACATCGTTTTCCATGTGAACAAAAGACAGGGGCTGCCTGTCGTTTGGCAACCCACAGCGCTTTGAATGTCTTGTTCGTTCTGCGCGCTAACGTAAAATAATCTTTGTTGGAACAACACACTGCACGGCCCCCAACCCGCTCCAAACACCCCCATCCCTCCTCCAGAAGTTAGCAATAAAAGCCAGCAGGATACCAGCATCGCAGGTTGCCACGGAGATGGGGTAGGAGGGAACGAGAGAGGGAGAGAGGCGGAGGGAGTGGAGGAGCAGGAGCTGAGAGAGAGAGAGAGAAAGATGAAGAGGGAGAGAGAATTGAGGGAACGGAAAGAAAGTGTGAACGAGTCCAGAGAAACAAACAGAGTGAAATTGAAAAGAGAGAAATGAATGAATATTGAGATTAAAATGATAGCGAGTAGAGAGGTGAGGGAAGAAGAGAAAAATTAAGATGTTTGAGGAACAACAAAACAAAAGGGAATTTGAAAGGAGGAATATAACGATTGAGAGATAGAATGAAATGAGGGGGTGAGAGAATGAAATGAGGAGGGGAAAAGAGAGAGAGAGAGAGAGAGAGAGAGAGAGAGGATGCAAAACAGGGGACCCCTACGTTAAGGTGTTAATTGGATTGGATCCCCATGGTGATGCTGCAGTGCTGAGGATGCTGGGTTGTGTGGTTGTTTGTGTGTGTTTGTGTGTGTGTGTGTGAGAAACATGAATGAATGAGTGAGTCTGACAGAGTGGGGGTGGGCAATAGTCAGAGAGACAGACAAAG
>OMKY01125103.1:8912-19113 GCA_900302395.1 Bregmaceros cantori | reverse complement strand
AGAACAAAAAAATATTGTTCCCAGAACGGTTAATATCGTTCCTGTCAGGTGTTTAATGTTATGTAATATTTGTTGCGGCGAACCCAAAGCGACCTGCTACAGAGGCCCGCTGGTAGCGCTTTAGAGGTCTCGTGCCGTGTGGCGGCGAACCCACAACAACACGCTGCGATTCCTACTTCACTGCGAATCATAGATTTTATAAATACTCTTGTTTTATTTCTGAAGTTATCCCCAAGTGTACTCCTTTTGAGGAACGAAATAAAACCGGTATTAACCGGTTACCAGTATTTTAAAATAAGTGTTCCTGTTCCGGAACATAAAAGATAATAACGTTTCCGGTTTCGTTTCTGTTCCCTGGAAAATACTAAAAGTTCTCGTTTTTTTTGTGCTGCCCAGTAGCTCAGTCGGTTAGGCAGTGCACTGGAAAGCACGCATGCCTTAATGGCGCGGTGAGTCGGTGGTTCGAATCCCACCACCGACGTATTTCCCGCATGTCTAATCCCCATCTTCACCTGTTTCCGCTAACCCTAATAAAATAAAGCTTGAAAAAAAAAACAGCCTGAATGGGCTGGAAAAAACATTAAAAAAAAAAAAAGTTCTCGGTTTTCGTTTCCGTTCCTTGAACAAGTTCAAAGCCCTGGTTTCTACTGTGCTATACTATTACCTATTACACAATAATATGCATGCATTTCATCCTCATTACAGTGCAGATGATTTGGAGAGAGTTAGAGTGCCTCTTTCGACTCGGGAAGAGACCGGAAAACGAAATTCAGTTGGGGACACACATTTTTAAAATTGCAACTGAGCAATACACACCAAATTGATCGGCATGGCGATCAGCTCAAAATAGAGACATCTTCTTGGCAGTGACAACGCAGGACGAGGCCGTTATTGATCTCCAGAGAGAAATTCAAAGTGTCACCGCAGCAATGGGGCGGAGACAGGTGCATTGTGAGGAGGACAAAAAAAAAGTACAATCCATCAAATAGATTTAAATGTAATGGATAGTGACAGGCCAGCAGTGGGGTCAGCTACAATGTTCAGAGAGGTCAACATTTCTGAGGTATATTATCCATTGGATGTGTCTGACTTGGTAATTATAATTGAATGATGGACAACAACGGACAGGCCAATATGGTAATTATTTGGTGTGACAGACATGTGAGGTAATTGAATTGTAGAGCCACACGGTTTTACCTTATACAGCACATTGGACAACAACCTGATAAATTGGAATTGGATGTAGACCCTCCAAAACCCCATCACACAATGGATGACAAATCACAAACTCCCAGATCGCATAGAAATAGAACTCTATATATGTCTATAGACGGGTTTACATGCGAAACACTGGTGGGAGTCATTTTGTCCCGCCGTTCTTAAGGTCACTTCCGGTGCCTTATTGTTGCCTATGTCAACTCTGGTACCGGACCGAGGTCCGAGCACGCAAAACGCACGCCAGTTCAAAATCTGACCACTAGGTGTCGCTCTGTGACCAGTTACACATCACACCACTCGCTCCGCTCATACATTTGTATAAATATTGCTGAAATACAGACAAAATCCGACTTAAAGTTACTCACCGAGAGGTCACATGTTCTTCTGGACCAATAGGTTGGCTGCTTCTACTAGTTATTCCAAAAGGAATGAGAAAATGGAACGTGTTGCAGTGATGATTAAATCCTGCGTTTGTCCGCACGATAGCATTTGGGTGTTGAATAGCGTTCTGCAAGTTACCACAATCAGTTTTAAATAACACGGTAGGTGTGTGTTGCCACCGAATATACATGTTGAAAAATTGCCAAAAACACAGCGAACTAAATGACACCGGGCGTGACGTTCATACCCCGGAAGTACCCCCCGAACTCGTCTGTTGTTTGAAAAATTAAAAATGTTAATAAAGACATTGTTTAAAAAAATTGGTGCCTCTAGAAAAGGATGACCCAAAAGCAGAGACAGTGAAATATGATGGTGAATTGGTTGATTTGGAACCCTTGAGCAGTAGACTGGCATGTCACTGTTGACTGTTGGCCTCAGTCATTGGCTGTGTCCGAAATCGCTCCCTATCCCCTACTCCCTAACTGCCGAGATTTCGGACACTAGAGTTGGCGCCGTCAAAATTATTATAAAATATAATTCTAAAAAATATAATTATACAATTCAACAATCATCACAAAAAGTCAGAAGTACTTAGATTTATTAACTATTTGCCGTGGCCGGTCGCTATTGACTCCCGCCGCGGCATTTTTAAAAAGTTTATGTCATTTTTAAAACGTCTCGCAATGCATTATGGGTTATACTGCCCCGTCTAGGGTGCATCCGATGCTCACTACATTTCGCAGTGCATTGTGGGATATTTTCAGTGCACTATCTAGGGTACATGGAGAATTCGGACACCCCTACAAAATGGCGTGCACCCCATATAGTGCACTATATGGGGATAGGGAGCAATTTCGGACACAGCCACTATTAATAGCAAAACTAGTATTAGTATTTGTGATTCATAACTTGCACGTGCTGTAAGCAGCAAAAAAAAAAACAGGGAAAAAAAAGGTTATTGAGCGTACACAGATCTTTGCGACCATGGAAACAGGCTTCACGGATGCCCAAGCCAAATAGATTTTACTCCAGCATGCAGTTCGTTGTGGGAGCAGTTGGAATTATTGATTCCCTACGCAATTTAATCTAGTATTTTCTACTCACTCATCCACGTTCGAGACTAAAAAATAATGTAGAATCAGGTTTTGCAAGCTGCCACAAGAGTTCCTTTGGGTGCCATGATGTGTCTTACAGGTAATTTCAGAAAACACTGACTAAACTGCTCCGCTGATGTTCGCCGTGTGATATCCGTGCTGAATTAACATGTCCACAAGCATGGCGTGAAACGCCAGCTCATCAAGACTGGGGTGTGTGTGTTTCTGCGTATGTATGTGTATTTGCAGAGATGGCAAAAGTACTCAGATTTCCTACTTGTGTAAGAGTAAAATACATTTGTAAAAAAACAACTCGAGTAAGACTACAAAGTACTGATCCAAATATCTACTTGAGTAAAGTTAAGAGTACAGCCTGACAATTGTACTCAAAAAGTATTTTTGAAAGTAAAAAGTACAGGCTCTAAAATGTACTCAAAAGTATTTTTGAAAGTATAAAGTACAAAGTACTAAAAATAAAATTGTATGTAAAATGCAAGGTTAGTTTGTCAATGTTATTGTTTAACTAATGACTAACAACCCAACCTAATTTAGCTTATATCTCGGGACTAAATGAAAACCACTTATTAACTTGATAACTGGGACTGTACTCAGTCTATCAGCGCCCCCTACTGACTCATATTATACATTGTTTCCTACCCTGTCAATGCAAAAAAAAAAGAAAAAAGTTACGAGCCTGTTTTGGTAAAAGTAAGGAGTAGAAGTACAGATATTTTTGTTAAAAATTCACTCAGTACAAGTAAAAAGTAATCTCAGAAAAAAAGTACTTCTAAAAGTACAGATACTTGAAAATGTTACTTAAGTACAGTACTTGAGTATTTGTACTTTGTTACTTGCCATCTCTGTACACAAGTACAACTATAGTTTAATTTAGACATAAATTTTGTAGCTTTATATTACTTCAACTAGTGTGGTAGCCTGATCGTTAAAGGTAAGTTCAAAAAAACAAGTATTAATCAATGTAAGACACAACAGCAGGAAAGTCTTCCGATGTGCGAAGCTTACGACTGGCTTGACATGACTTGCGCTCCGTGCACACATCCTTGCCGAGATTATTTTGTCACAAATCCGATCTCCTGTATGCGCGATGCATTAATGTCGAGGCGTGTCTCGCTGGCCGGCACGGACAGCAACATATTTTTGTTGCCGACGAAAAGCCTTCTCAGCTTACAGATGTTTTGCGGCAGACGTGTGCCGGAGAGCGTATGTTTTTCGGTGTTAAGAGGATGTGATTAATGTGTGCCGGGGGAATAATTATTGAAAATGCTTGGGGTCTGTGGTCTTAATCTCATGTCTAATCAAAGTATGCGCCTTGAGCCTTGAGATTAAATCCTGGGATTCCATCTGCTTCGAGACATCGATAAAAATACAGTTTTAACGCATGCGCTTGTTTCGTTTCCCCTTGTTTACTGCAGAAGGGGTGGGGCTTATTTAGCGACACATACGCCCACACTGTCTCTCTGCCTCTCTCTCACTTAGTCTGTCTGTGTGTGCCGCTTTCTCTGCCTGTCTGTCCCTCTCTGCTTCTCTTATCAAAGGAGTGATGAGAGAGAGAGAGAGCTTTCTGGTCTCTATTTTGCGATTAAATGTGTTCATCTCTTTCTCTTCCTCTCGCTCTCTCCCTCACTCAGATGAATGAGTTTGCTTGCTTGGTTGTTTTATTGTTTGTTGTGTCAATATGTATATAATTGTACAATTTCAATGTTGCTTGTTTAATGTATTTTTCTGAGCACTTTGGATGTTTTTTTTATCTTATTTTAATCTTTAATGCTTAGTGTGATGGCACCCCGATTTTTGGTGTGATGAGTTGATTTGATATAATTTGTATATATGTATATATGTTTCTGATTGTGCATAACTTATTTTACGTAATTTTTTCTTGTATGGTGTGGTTTTATTAATATTGGAGCATTCACTGGTCTGGAGTTGTTTGGCAGGCCCTCATCCCCCGTACACACACACACACACACACACACACTCACTTAGTGTGTCTTTATGTCTCACTCTCCTTCTTTGCCTCTCTCTCTCTCTCTCTCTCTCTCTCTCTCTCTCTCTCTGTGTTTCATCAAGAGAGAGCTCTCATCTATCTCTCTTTCTCCCTCTCTCCTTTCTCCGTCTCTCTCTGTTGCTTTTCTTTCTCTCAAATCGCTAAAATAAAAAGTGGCGTTACAATTATGGTAGTGAGCACTAGAATGCCAAAGCACACATATAAAAATGGATGATAAAACGCAAGCAAGCAAGAAAAAATAAAAACAGTCTTAAAAAACTACACATTTACACAGCAATCTACACAGCGTATCGTGTCCATATGTAATATATATGCATATATAGGAACAACATTCCGATAATCGGTAATGCAATACTCTAACCTCATGTCAGGGAATATGTAAGTTTATCTCTCCCTCTCTCGTTCTCCCTGTCTCTCTCCCACCATCTCTACTCAGAGACACCAAAAACATCACATCGCAGCATTCCTAAAGATCCCTGACCCGTACATGAACGTGTGCACGGATGGTCACAACAAGGCCTTGCTCACACACACAGACACACACACACACACACACACACACACACACATAGACAGCCACCCCCTCCCACATCCTCCTCGTATGACTTTACATGCAATCAGCTGGTTTATTGCATGGATGCACTCTTAAATCCGAGCAGAAAATTAGGATTTTGAATTGACGAAGGGATTAACCAAGGGCACGGCAAAAGGGCGACGAGCGTGACATCATCGGGGGTGGGCTGAGTGAGGGTGGCTTGGGGGGAGGGGTGAGTCCGGAGCATCCAAGGGTGGTTGTAGGACCCTCGGATCTAAGGTGAACTGAGCCTGTGCTATCGTTCCTGAGGAAAGTCCAGTTGTGTTCAAAATTGTTTGGTACAGTTAGACAAGTACTACCTTACTGTTGAACGGTTCCTCAGACATACGGAGTGTCTCATATGGTGCACTTTTGCACGTTTGATGAATTTCAGTGTACTAAATGAACGCAGAAACGCAGTGTATGATGGGCATGCACTATACTACCGCTATGTTGCATTGAAGCAGAGATGGAATGACGTTTGACGTCTTTGGCAGTAAGCATTTCTAGAATATCTGGGGAAGTCTGCGGCACCAAACAGGTTAACAATAAGACAAGGTAAAATGAAGAAAAGGCCATGAAAAAAATTCAGTGTGAGCGAAGAACTTTGGCAGTGAAAGAGTTAAACGAGACCTCTATGAAGCTGAATACACGTCCAACTGATGCCTCTACTGGACTCTCTGGTAGTTTTTACAGCTCTGAATGCCACTCCAGGGATTATTACAATTTTCACTTTGCCTCGTCTCACACAGTAAATCTCTCACACAACCGATGCCTGCTACGCTACTCTGCGTGTGTGTCTGTAGGGCTCGCTCTCTCTCTCTCTCCTCCCTCTCTCTGTCATGCATGCCCTGTGTCTGTAGGTCTCTCTCTCTCTCTCTGTCTGACTCTCTCTCCGTCCATCTCTCTCTCTCCCATCTCTGGCCTCTGAGTCTCTCTATCTGTGTGTCGCTTTCCCCCTTGCTCTCCTGACTCTCTGTCTGCCTGTCTGTCTGTCTCTCTCTATCTTTCTCTGTCCGTCTGGCTCCCCTCACCAAACAAGGTATATTCAGTCTGTGTCGTTTTAGCATGCCGTTATTAATTACCTTGACCAATTGGATATGTGCTCTTTCCGACGAGCGCGCGCCCCCACCGCTCTACGCACAATGGACCATTGTGGGGGCGGCGAGAAGAGGCAGCTCAAATCCTGTGGGAGATTTTTACCCCTATCTCTCTCTCTACCCCCCCCCCCTCGCCCTCCTTCCTCGCCTTGTGGGTTCTGTGACATTTGTTAAACAAGTTTGACTGTGCAACCGAAGCGTTGGTCCGCGAGTGCTGCTTCTGTTTATGAAGACATTGTCAGAAGGAGACACGCACGGAAAGAGACGTCAACATCAGAAACAGGAGACCAAGAAAAACAATCACACACTCTTGTGTATATGAACAAGGGGAATGGTGTGTATACTCTACAGGTGTGTGAATGACCGGGGTTTGCTGAATTAAATGACACATGGCATCATGGGAAAACACCATTACCAGCTTAGAAAGCACTGGTGCCCACTATATAGAGCAGTCTATTGACTGTGGTTTCTCCCACAGTATTAACTGTGGTAATAGTTGGTATGTCCCAGCAAACCTCAGAAAAATGATAACTGTCGTTACCCGTGGTTCCCGGAGAGTATAAAGTAGGGTGAACACAACAAGATCGCATGATGTCACAAAGAAAAATGTCCATTTTTGATTTCCATTTTTCAAAATGGAACGTAAATTAGAACTCAATTTGACCTCAACATTTTTCTTTCTGTCTTATCAGCTTTCGATTTCAAATGTAACTTGTAGATAATTGTGGACCTTCAAATATCAAATGCGAATTTTCCGGAACCAACTGACTGGCACTGAAAGAGTTATATGATAAAAAAAAAAGCAGGAATTCAAGAGCAACGGAGAAAGCAAGGGAGAGAGAGAGAGAGAGAGAGAGAGAGAGAGAGAGAGAGAGAGAAGGAGGGTGGGTGGGAGATAGATGTCAAAATGAGACAAGAGGAAAAATGAATGCAGCTAAGCAGAAGTTCGAAATGCTCAGCTGTTGTGTCATTTTGACTTGTCTGTTAACATTTTACTGTTATGCACCATGACTGTTACATATGGAGTGTGCATGTCTGTTTGTGTGTGTGTGTGTGTGTGTGTGTATGTATGTGTGTGTGTTTGTGTGTGTCTGTCTATATGTCTGTGTAAGAGTATCTTTATGTGTGCACGTTTGTGCGTGTGTCTGTATGTGTTTGTCTACATTGCAGCTGTCAGTACGAATTTAGAGATTCAAACAATGATCAAACTTTTTTCTTTTTAAGTGACAATTCGAAAGCAAATTTGCTCTAACCCATACACACACTGCTCGAAACCAGGGTGGTGCTTTGTTAAATGTTTACTGTTAAGACATTGGTTCGTTTACATGATATCGTAGACGTGCATATGCCGTAAATGCTCAAAGTGGGGGCCACGGGATGTCCACTGCTTGCTCTGCTGCCGCAACACACAGACGCACAGACACCAACGATCTCTCATTCTTTTTCACAACCTCTCTCGCTTCTCTCTCTCTTCTCTTCCCTGAATGTGGCTAATATGAGTGTTAGGACCCTTTTTGTGGCTAATATGAGTGTTAGGTCCCTTCTTTCGGACGCAGCTTTTTTCAGAATTAGCTGAAAAGTGTCAAAGAAGTAGGAGAAAACTCACAACTCTCCGCAGTCTTAACTGATTGAACTACTGCACTTTTTTTTTCCAAGTTATTTTTCTTTCGGTGCCGTTTTTCCATCTTTATTGACACGAGACAGGGTTGAAGAAATCGGGGGTAGACGTTGCAGGAAAGACGAGGGGAATAGAACTCACGTCACAAATGTAAAGGCTTTGACATTTCAAATCAAATTTTGAGGGGAGATTGACAGCTGTAGTTCATGTATGTGCTTATGTGTGTATTTATGTGTGTGTGTGTGTGTGTGTGCGTGCAAGCCCATATGCGTCTCTGTGCAGTCTGAGGGGGCATGACTGTTCATGCATGTGCGCATATTGTTATAGCTGTGTGTCTGCAAGAGTGTGTACGTGTTGTGCAAGAGCGAGACTGCGTGCGCGCATGTCTACGAGCCGCGAGGAAGTGTCATCATGTCTCTCGGTTGCCAGATCACGGGTGCGGAGACGGTTGCTGCACAGACACGAACGGCCGCACGACCAACTGTCATTAGCGTCAGTTAAATATTGTTTCATATTTCCTCCGCTGCCGCCGCCGCACGCATCACAACACGTCCACGTCTGTAATCACGACCCCGGACGACGCGTTCACAGGAAGCTTCTCAGGAAGGGGGCGTGTGCGCGCGTGTGTGTGTGTGTGTGCGTGTACTGAATTACAATAAATTATGCAAGTTGGACCGAGCAGTTCAATTAAAATAATGAAAGTATAAATAAAATATCTGCCTCGACATATAGTGTAGTGTCATGCAAACGGTTTTGCGAGCCAATCAAATGACGGCGTGTATATTGTGGATAATAGCTTGACGTCGGAGACGAATGAGAAAAGCAAATGTATCCCTTGATGGATGAATGAATCAATTTTCCTTTATTCATTTTTAATTTATTCTCCTGTTTTTACCTTTATTCGGCACATGCCGTGCATGTGTAACGGGGGAGAGACAAAAACACAACATTTGATGCACAGCCGTTAGCCATAGGCAAGGAATGGCTTATATACTGCGCTTCTACTTCTTCGAGTTACTTTGAGTTCGCAATGGTTTTCCCATGATGCATTGCATGACCACTCTACTCCAGTTGTGTGTGTGTGTGTGTAACCCCCCCCCCCCTCCTAGTTTCCGATTTAATCCTGCACCCATTCTGGCACGCAGCAGTACTTTCTCAGCATAGCTTAGCCCGACGGACCAAAATGGGGGTGAGGATGGAAGCAACCGAGCGTTAACCGGTAGCGTAACACCTGACATAACGGATTTAAATAGGAAAATAATTAGCTTTGGTTCTATCTTCATTCCAGTGTGGGGCTAAGTTATGCTAACAAATTACCGCAGCGCGCAGAGTGAGTGCACGTACACGCGCAAAATAGCTATGTATCAACTCGGCTAAGATTAGGGAAAACATATTTCCGTAGGAAACTTGGCGGTGTTTTCCTTTAAAGCAGGCAACACGGTAACACGGGCCGGACACTGCATTGAAAGGAATCATTGTCATCTTCTTCATGGTTGATTTTCCAGGAGTTTCCCTTTCGCTCCAACGGGCACCAGGACACCTCCGAGCCAGCCCGTCTCGCCAGTCCGACCCCGCCCGCCGCTCTGCTTTGAAGATAAAAGAAGCAACCTCAAATCTTCTGGCACCACAATGGCCACAAATGGATGAAAAGCCTACTATTGTTATGTCGATATGTGCGGCAAGGAATATCAAACAGTGTTATGGTCAAATCCTTTTATCCACCAGATTGCTGGGCTTGTAATCACTTGCCTGGGACTCGGCTTTCAGTTTTTTTCCAAGCTGTGTGTGCGTCTATATGCCTCACTCTAAAATCAGGGGTCTCAAACATGCAGCCCGTCGGCCAATTGTGGCCCTAGGGACCATGTTTTGCGGCCCCCATCTTCTGTCTTTTAAGGGTCTTTTTATTAATTTTTTTTTAAAGTTATTTTTTCCGGTGTCAGTGCCGTTTTTCCATCTTTATGGATAGGATTGTCGATGGATAGGATTAGTCGAAAACTGGGTTGGAGAGATCGGGGGTAGACATTGCAGACAAGTCGACGAGCGTAGTCGAACTCGCAACACTGCGGACGCTGCGGTAAACACAGCGCCACCAACATGAATGGGGTCGCGCTAGGTGCAGTGTCCATAACCACTCGGCCAACGCGGACCTCACATTTTTTTAATTCATTTTTTTTTCAAAAATACACCACA
>OMKY01125085.1:0-10003 GCA_900302395.1 Bregmaceros cantori | reverse complement strand
AATAGCGGCCCCTCTTGGAAGTCTTTCAAGGGCTTCTCCTCATGTAACACACGTACGCTCAGCTGCGTTCCTCATCAATCGCATCTGTGTCCTGAGGTCTGCCAGCTGAGCGCCCGGAAAAAACCTGCAGCTTCCGTGTCTTTCATTCCTCCTTCTCGTTTTCATTTCTGTTTTCAGAAGGGTTGCAAGGAATGATTATTTCAATAGTCCATTAGTTGCCGTATTGAAACGATGAGTTAACAAATCTTCATTTTTTTTTTCATTAATGGAAAACTGAAGAACCTGCAGCTTCCGTGTCTTTCATTCCTCCTTCTCGTTTTCATTTCTGTTTTCAGGAGGGCTGCAAGGAATGATTATTTCAATAGTCCATTAGTTGCCGTATTGAAACGAAGAGTTAACAAATATTCATTTTTTTTTTCATTAATGGAAAACTGAAGAACCTGCAGCTTCTGTGTCTTTCGTTCCTCCTTCTCGTTTTCATTTCTGTTTTCAGGAGGGTTGCAAGGAATGATTATTTCAATAGTCCATTAGTTGCCGTATTGAAACGAAGAGTTAACAAATATTCATTTTTTTTCTTAATGGAAAGCGGAAGAACCTGCAGCTTCCTTCTCTTTCATTCTTTTTTTTTAAATTTCTGGGCACAAGCGCCATTTTTCATTTTATTGGCCGCCAGAGAGCGGGGAAGCAGATCAGATGCCGGAGACGGGAATTGATCTCACGATCGCTGCGTGCGCTGCGAGACCACAGGCGCAAGAGTGTATGGGGCTGGATGAAGCAGTCTAACCGACTGTGCCACAGAGCCAACCCCGTCTGTTATTCCTTCTTCTCATTTTCAATTTATGTTTTCAGTAGGGCTGCAACCAATGATTATTTCGATAGTCCATTAGATGACATTTTCTCATTTTCTTGACAGCGTTCGTGTGAAAGGGGGATGAGGGAGCGGGTACGAGGGGACGTCCCCGCCCGGGAAAGCGATACATGTGATCTAAGCCACAGCAACAATACTATGTATGGTGCTGGCTTGGAGCAACAGTCTAACCCGCTACGCCACGGGGCAGAAAATAGCCAATTTTCTAACAATGCACACATTTTGCAACAATTTCGATTCTGCAAAAAACAACAACATGATTGATCATGTCAGCTTGGAATATCATACATATGCCATGTAAATAGGCCCAACATTGAGTTTAGGCCATGAGTTGCAATAGTTTGACACAGTTCCAAACTAGTAAGAAAGAAACACTTTTAAAACATCATTTTTGATGTCGCCTCACCTTTTTAAAGTTGAATTATGGCACAATCTGCAGGATTCCAAATTTTGTCTGAAAAATAAAATCTATTTGTGTTTTTGTCATCTTGATTTTAGAATTAGATTTTTTTTTTGTGAGGAGGGAAATCCTATTCACAATGTGCTTACTGTTTCCCTCTTTGAAATAAAGTGCAGAGAACTTGCACACTAATTACAATCAATCTTTTATATCCATATTTTAAACCCATTGTTTTTTTTTCCAAATCAAAGTGACTCTGTTGTTATGCTACGAATCTCTCACAGAACAATGTGCCACATTACACATTTAAATGTTACCTGTATTAACCAAAATATCAGATTCAACTATTTGCATGTTTTTTTTCTACTCCAAACGAAACAATCGGCTATCAACTTCAAATCCATTAATCACACAGCCCTCGGAGATGTAGTAGACGCTTCGTTCATTTAGCTACCAATTAGTTTTAAACTCAAGAAAGTTTTTTTTTCTCTCCATGCGGTGATGGTGTTGACAGGTCGGCGAGCACTACGTGTTTGTGGGTAGAGGTGAAAAGATTTGGCACGGAGTGACAGAGCACCTCTGTGAGGAATTCTGGGTAATCCTCTTAACCACGCTGCCCGCTGCAGCCCAGTCTAAGACACTTGGCCTAAAGTGATTCTAGATCAGCTGCTTTGGCTGGTTTCCAATAAAGAGCTTTACTTTACTTCACAACGCCGTTGTCGGAAGCCGGCGGCGTGTCTTCCTCCTCACAGACACCCCTTTTCTGGATATGGTGGGCACTGGGCAAGCTGTAATGAACTTGCGTTTGCTTGCATTAATAATATTACAAGTTATCCTTGTTCGTTGATTTAGGTCTAGATTATCCTAAGGGTAAGGTAAGGTGACTTATTCATACCCGAAGGCACGGCTCCGAACCGGTTCAAGAAACACAAACCGAAAACGAACGGAAATGTACGGAATTTTACGAGGAGCGGAAACGGAAACGGAAAAAGATTTCTTCAACTGTTCCTGAAGAGAAACGGGAACATTATGAAATCCACAAAACCGGTTAAAAACATATTTTTTTTTCTGTTCTCTATATATTTTAACATATCCTATGTCTGGGAGACTATTTCCGTCCACTTTCACTGTCTGTCATCAAGCCCCATGCATCTGGGGCTCCATCTTGTGGACAGACGAGGAAGCGAATGTAATGGTGTTTTAAACCCGGTTTTCACGTTAATACAGTTGCACAGAAGTTTGAATGTCCACCAAATATATTATGTATAAACTATATAAAATGTAAAAAAAATCAACAGAATTACACACTTTAAGAACAAACTAAATTTTTCCGTTCCGAACTGGTTCAGGACCGATATTTTGGGGGCGGAACGCCACCGTTAAAGTTAGGCCTGGCTGAAACGTTCAGAACGGAACGTTTGAAAAATAATTTTGTTTTCAAGCCCTGCCCGAAGGTAGATTTGTTTGCAGATAAAAGCATGATCTCACAGACAGAAACTCACAAACAATGGATAAAAAAACACACATAAAAGTAGGGCTGCAACTAACGATTATTTTGATAATCGATTAATCTGTTCATTTCTTTTCTTTAAAATCAGAACATTCGTATTTTCGGAACACATTTTTTTGCACCCCATTCGGAGCTTTATTTAGGATTGGCTGGAAAAAGGGTGAAAAAAGAGGAGGAGACATGCGGCAAAGATGTCGAGGAGGGGAAGCGAACCCATGATTCTGCGTGCCACACATGCGACATTGAGGGGAGAATTTGGAATTCACTGTGTAGTGTAAGTGATTGATCATTTACAATGGCCCCAACTATTCTTTGCAGTTGTCCATTGAAAAGAGATTCTGGGTTGAGTTGGCTTTCACCAATCAGCTTACTGGCCCACCTGACTATTTTCTGACTAGACATGGACATATCACATTGATATAGTACTCTACCAAAGTAGTGGCACAGCAAAACAAAAGAATGCATGTTACGTCAACCTCTCAAAGTTTGTGTTACTGATCGGTTTTGGCACGGACAAGGTTGACGATAGGATATTTGTGATGCAACACTACCCAATTTTTTTCCAGGTTTGAGTAGAGATAAATTAAACTGTAGTGGAACAGCAGTAACGGGCATATACATATTCATGATGTGTAAATTAACGTAACTATTCATAAAGCATTAAGCAACCTTCAGAGCACTTGCTAATGGCCAGTTATCAATTTAAAATCATACATTTTTTCCCCCATAAATAATGATGAAAAAAATGTTTATCGGCGTAAGCACCATTTTCCATTTCATTGATGGGGTTAGTTATGAACGTGGTTTGAGAGTGTTATGGAAATGTGACTTGTAGAGTCACGCCTCCATTGTCCTGATTGGCTTTAAGCTGTGACATCATTGGATGTCCCCCCCATAACAAGAGCGATCGGGGGAGACCTTGCAGAAAGGTCGTCGGGGGGGAGGACAAGTTGCTACACTGCCAGGTGCCTGTGAACCATAGACTGTATATAAAGTAGACGCAGCGTGCATGACGTCATCCCATTGCTTTCATCAAATTTTTTTGTACCCACCGACTGTGCGCTGCCATTGTTGAAAGTACCCGTATATCCGGCACCAAGAGAGATACAGAGAGCTATACAGTATATGAGAGAGAGAGAGACACCCCACACACGACTTCTTCCGGTGGTACTGTCCTTTAGGGGCACCAACGACGGAGTCGGAATGAATGGGATCCTATGGGAGCTGAAAAAAAAATATTAATGCCAAATCTAACACCTTTGTGAAATTATGACCCCCCCCACACACACACACACACGCACACACAATGAACCGTTAATTATCCCGACAATATACATTAAAACATCTTTAAATAGGTTAACAGCCTGCTAAAATTGGTATATTTCTATTGTAAATCCCATAGGCTCCGAGCTTTTGGTAGTCCACTGCGCCCACTCGGCTAGCAGAAGCACACGGAAGTCAGCACGCCGGCTGAAGTGACTGCGACGTCCATATTTATATACAGTCAATGCTGTATAACGACTGCGGCACCACTTATCTTACTTCTCTATCCATTCCCTTTTCATTCTTTTCATTGCATAGTGTGTGTGCTTGCTGCCAGCCGCCTCCAGTCAATGCTCCGTATTATCAGTGAAGGTCAAAGTGCAGATTGGCGTGTAAAACATTTAGACCAAACAACCATCGCACCCTCCTTCACCACAGATAGGCAGTTAAACAGGAAGCTTCAAAGCCATGCTATGCAAAAGAACCTTAGACTGTATATAAAGTAGACGCAGCATGCATGACGTCATCCTATTTCTTTCATCAAAGTTGGGTTGAAGCCGCCGACTGTGCGCTGCCATTGTTGAAAGTACCCGTATATCTGGAGACAAGGAGAGATAGAGACCGATATACAGTATATGAGAGAGAGAGAGACACCCCACACACGACTTCTTCCGGTGGTACTTTCCGCTAGGGGCGCCAGTCAGTCAGAATGAATGGGATTCTATGGGAGCCCCCCCCCTCACACAATTAACCGATATTTATCCCGGCAATATACATTAAAAAAATCAATTAAGAAATATCTTTAAATAGGTTAAAACAGGCTGCTAAGATTGGAATATTTGCATTGGAATTCCCATAGGCCTCGGATTTAGGAGACTAGGCTCCCCACATACCATACCAACATGGAAGTAGGCACGGACATCAACACGAATGCGGTGTCCATTTTTATATACAGTCTATGAAAAGGACCAAATGTTTGTTTACTTTATTACTTCAGTGTTTACATTTAAAATAGCCTATAACCCATGTATAAGGAATTTTGGAAAAAAAATATGAGCATCGTTCAGTGGTGTCTTGGAATTGTGGGTAATTGAGTGAATACTTCCAATTACAACAGATTACTCTGGTCACCTCGAAATAGTCAATTATGCAAGTGAGTGTTGTTCCAAGCTTCATGAATTGCATTGAATATACCCAATGACATCCAACAAGTTATAATTGACATCACCACCAGCAAAACTACAGACTGATTGTGTGTGTGTGTGTGTGATATATATTTGTGTGTGTGTGTGTGTGTGTGTGTGTGTATATATATATATGTGTGTGTGTGTGTGTGTGTGTGTGTGTATATACACACACAATATGAAAGAAATTATATTCAGTCAGACTAACATTTTTCATTAGATGTACATTTTTCAAACAAATGTACAAAACATAGTTTTTTCCTTAATCAGAGAGCATATGTTCAATTATCTGATAATTCAACAGACCGTTTGTAATCCTGAAATCTCTGTAGCCATGTTTGTCGCACCAGGAGCTCACAAGGATTCTATGGCCTTTATCAATAATTAAATACATGATTAATTATTCACTCCAATTACGAGCACCAGCTGATCTGTCAAGTCCATGTTTTATTCATCAATTCATATCGCCATTGACGTGTTGTTTATTAATGCAACTTTATTAGGGCTGGGTTAAAAAAAAGAAAAATAATTTTAGAATTCGATAAAATGTAGTCGCTGTATCCGAAATCGCTCCCTATCCCCTACTCCCTATCCCCCATATGGTGCACTCACTTATAGTGCACTCAACAGCAACGGCCGAGATTTCGGAAACTCGAGTCGGCGCCGTTGAAAATTATTATAAAATATAATTATAAGAAATACAATTATAAAATTCAAAAATCATAACAAAAAAAATCAAAAGTACTTACATTTATAGCTATTTGGCCCAGTCGATCACTATTGACTCCCGCCGCGCCATTTTTCTTTAAAGGTTAGGTCATTTTTAAAATGTCTCGCAATGCATTATGGGTTATATTGCTCCGTCTAGCGTACATCCAATGCTCACTACTTTTTATGGTGCATTGTGGGATAATTTCAGTGCACTATATAGGTTACATGGAGAATTCGGACACCCCCACAAAATGGCGTGCGCCCCATATAGTGCACTATATGGGGGATAGGGAGTGATTTCGGGCACAGCCAGTGAATTGATTCAAAGAGGAAGTGAATGGATTTATTCTTTTTTTATTTTTATTTTTTTTATTTCCCAGAAACCCTGCCATGGGTTTGTCGTATGCAAGTAATGCAACTGCAACAGCAGTGGTGTTGACTTGAATTTCAAACTTTGATTTTTTTTCTAAAAGAAATACTTTCCGATTGTTGACTCTGTTCTGTGTGGTCTCTTACACTTAGTTACAATACACGGATACAATTACAAATACACATGGGGCTGTATTGTCTAAGCAGTAGCCACCGTATTTATTTCAAAGCAACAATCCAGCAATATGTATTAGAGCTGCAACCGATTAATCGATTATTGAAATAATCGTCAGCTAATTTGATAATCGATTAATCGGCAGCGATTAATCGTTTCATGGTTTGGCCTATTCTCCGCTCAAACGTGTTGAATGTATGTTGTCCCCAATGCAAATTTTCCAGTGTCAATAAGACCCCAATACAAGAAAGACAACACGTAAGCTTGCGTGAAAGCCCGATATGTTATAATTTAGCCTGGAAGAGTAGGCTCTTTCATGCTATTACTATAAAATGGAGATAGCGAAATAGCAAAAAGTTTGTAATATTAATATTGCAAATTTTAATAATGTTGCTTAATCATAATTAATGCTAATAATCGATCAGATTTTAAAGGAAAAATGAACCGATTAATCGATTAATCGCCAGTAAAAATGGATGATTAATCGATGATCAAAATAATCATTAGTTGCAGCCCTAATATGTATAGAGAAAAAAAAAGTCAAATCATGAATCAAATCGTTATCTTGTGAATCAGAACCGATTGAGGAAAATCAAAGCCATACCCAGCCCTAAACATGATCATGTTGTTCATTAATACATCTCGACATTGATAAGTTAGTGCACTTCAGCCTTGTCATTTTGGCATGCTACTTGTTAATGCATTTGAACATTGACATGTTATTTTAATTATTTTTGGAACATTTGACCATATCCTCAGACGTTTTGTTGAAGGCTCGAAGGATCAAGAAAATAGTTTAATGTTCTAGCATGATCACCAACCCCTGTATAGTCAAAGAAAATATATAAATAGATATAAAATAAATTGTAGGTGTGGCAATCGGCAGACTTCATACGGAACCAACTTCTTCGATTCAAATTATTGCAGTTTCAACGAATTCAATGGAATACATTTGATTGTTTTGGTATTATTTGCATGTATTTCTGCGGCAAACATGGGTTTTACAGATTGTTGGATTTTCTACCCTTCTAAAATAGTTTTTATTTTTTTTATATGCAAAATATATTTTTTACAATTTCATACACAAATGGTGTCATCATCTCGTCTTCTCGCATCATCGTCTTCAACTTTAATGGGCACTAGCAGGTTGTCACACAAGAGAGGGGGTAAAAAGTGGCAACTTGTTGTTTGCTGAGGGATGGAGTCTTTGCAAGAGCATTTTTTTCATGAGCATGGTTCATGAGCAACGGGCCAACATGCCCAGCGGCTATATTTCAAGCTTCCACTCCCATTGTACTCAGTTTCACTCCCAAACGTGCATGTCTCTGTTCCACGCACTTCCAATTGAAACACGTGCAAGTTGCAACTAGGGCAAAAATCCTGCACAGGCTGGTTGACCCACTAATTTTAAATGAATTAAAAATATAATTTAAAAATATTCTGCAATCATTTTGGTCTACACAACAAGGGTAGTGGGAGTTCACACACAAAAAAATCTATCTATATCCCTGCCAGGGGGAGCTTGTTGTGTGTGTGTGTGTGTGTGTGTGTGTTCTATATCCCTGCCAAGGGAGCGTGTTGTGTGTGTGTGAGTGTGTGTTGGCAATGAGCTGAATGTGAGAAATGTTACGAGAGGGAGAAAAAGAGAGATCTCTGTGTTGGTTAATATGCTGTTATGAAACAGTTTTCATACCTAATTACTCCACACATACACACGCACACACAGACACAGACATACACATACACACACAGACAGCTGTGGAAACAAACATAACATCTACGATATACACCTGTAGTGTATTCTATGTTTTAAAGTTAAGGGTCGTTTTTCTTGGACATTTTGTCAGTTTCCACTTTGAGGGTAATTTGTCTACTCTCACTGTGCGGTGATTATTGGTAAGGTTTTGGAGGTTGGGGAACCGCCGTGATGCTGGGGGAATTACAGACGGCGGGGCAACTCCAAGTTCTCGATGTGATATGTTTATTCACATAGGACCGGGTCACAAGGAGACAGGTCACTGCCTTTATAGACAGAAACACAGAACCTTCCAGGCATGTGATGTCACAATGACAGGCTGACAACCACCGGCCAGCCCACCCAAGTGAGACATGTGTCAAAGATTGCATCAGCTTACAACACTTGACCAAGTCCAGTATAAAGCTCGATAAATCCATTAATGTGGGGTCACCACAAGGTGTTTATTTTTGGGGATTTGTGTGAAAGGGGACGAGAGAGTGGGGAAGCAGGCCTGCAGCATACTTATGTCGGTGAGGGGAAGTGATCTCACGACAGCTGTGTGGTCTGTGAGACTAAGCCGCGGGCACAAGCCTCCGTTTGTCTCTGGATGTGGCACCTGCGTACCACACTGTGATGGCAGAGGGGAGGATGGACTCTCTGGCAGAGTAGAAGTCTACAGGGCTCTTACTAGTTCCACAGGGCTCTTACTAGTTCCACAAGTTAACTCCAAATCGCATGGAGAGGCCGCATTTAGCTTCTATGGCCCTCGACTATGGAATGGTCTTGCCCTCAGGGCCGTGGAGACTGTCAATGTTTTTAAGAAGAAGCTCAAGACACATCTCTTTGATCTAGCTCATAACTAGGATGTTACCGTCATCGGTACATCAGCCAACTGTATTTGTTTGCGTGTGAGTCTATGTGTGTGTCCATGGTTGAGTGTGTGCCAGTTTGTTTGGGCTGGGAGGCTGTCGGTAACGTTGTTCTGTTCGATGCTCTGCTTCTGTAAAGCACTTTGTGTTGCTCTGCATGGAAAGTGCTATACAAATAAATAACGTTTGAGTTTGAACTGCACCAGCACCTTTGCTGGTAGCTTCAGCTTCCTCAGCTGCCGGCGGAAGTGCATCCTCTGACATGCCTTCGATGGAGTTTGCTGATGGTCTGCCCTTCTTGTAAAAATCAGTGCTGAATGTAATTTAAAATGATTAAATTAAATCGAACTAAGATTGTACTCTGTAATGAATAAACAGAATAGAACCTAAATACAATTATTATTGCATAAATGCAATAGTATGATCTTGGCTTAGACGGGTCTACATCTGTACTATGTAAGGTATAAAAAACAAAAGTGAAATAAAAAAAAAAGAAAAGAATCACAATTTTGATTAAAATTTGATTAATTGTGCAGCCCTATTTCTGCTGGTTTGTTGTTTAATCAAACGTTCTGGAATATCCAACGACAACAACAAACATACATGAAGAATTTCACTGTACATGTATGTATGTATGACGAAATAAAGTATCTAAACGGCTAGAGCAGCAGGGCTGTAGACGAGGCTTGTGGAATTATGTGCAGTGAAGGGGGCCTGCGGTGACATGCTAGACATAACTGCCGTAACTGTCCAATTTGAACCTTGCCTGTTCAGTAGCACACTTTGCCTGCTCAGTAGAGTGCTTGCTTGAGGGGGAGAGGGGGGGTGGAGGAACACGTAATGCTCGTATCCGCCTGGGTTCGCTGAGCGTTGTTGCGCATATGCTGTGTTCCTAACTTCATATATATATGGTGTT